>JBBPCX010000038.1:14517468-14541202 GCA_037974365.1 Hydrocynus forskahlii | reverse complement strand
GGGGGGTGTTGCAGGCCAGTCGAGAGCCAAAAGCAAAGCACCTAAAAGAAGCTGAAGCAGGCCAGGCTGAAGACGCCTGCAGGCCTTGACCGCTGCACGGACGTCAACGTGCATCGAGGAGGTTCCGGTTTGCTTGACGTTCGTGTACGTTTGCATGAGGAAAACGTAAAGGACATTCAGATGACACAACATGGCTGCTTTTCAGATCCACATTCTATTATATTGCACTCAACACTTTAGTAGTGAATTTCCTATAAAGACAGAAATAAATGGCAAAAAAGAAAAAACACGCAAAATGGGGCGATACAGAAGATAAACAGAGGACGAAACGCTCCCTCTAGCGTTTAAAGTCTGACAACTGACTGCTTCAACAGAAAAAACAAAAATCTCGACTGTATTCATCCACACACACACACACACACACACACACACACACACACACACGCACACACACGCACACACACACACAAATACAAGGGATACATCCTACTTTCCCTTGTTTCATAAATGACAGATATATTTCTAAAGGAACAGCTTGAACGCTGAATGAAAGATGACCATGATGATGCCAACAGTGCCTATTTGCTCTCCTCTACTGTTGGCAACAGTAGCGTTACTTGACTAAACTCTTCCATTAAACCTGCTGATCTCGTCGTTAGCTCGCCAGGCTAATCACACGTGATGGCTAATCCAGTCAGCCTGTTTCAGGGAATACAACCATATTCCTCATTAGTGTTGAGCATGACATCTCATCTCTGTAGTGTTATGAGTGTGAGGGGCCTAACAAGGTCATTTACACACACTTGTATATTCTTACAGTGTTGGCAAAATTGCCCCATTACACTGATTTGAGGCCAGGTATGCATTCCTCTTACAATGATTAGGGTTAAGATATGAACCTACAGTATAAAAAGGTTAATTTAAGGCTAAAGAGGGCAATGTTGTAGGCCTCTACCTTCTCAGGATATCGTATGCTGACCGTTGGGCATATATGAAAAAAAAAATAAATTAAAAATCGAAAAAACACTAAAAGTGTAGCTTTCTTACATCATAAATCATAGCCCTCTCCTTGCAGAACTGAAATCTGAACGGATGACAGGTCTCCCTGAGTCTGTACAGGATTTCAGCATTTCATCAGACCGTTAGTCCGTTTCTCCCCTGGACTCTGCCCGCGCTGCCGAACAGGAAAACGTTAACAGTGTTATACAATAAGAAGCTGTGAGCCGAAAACCACCACAGACATTAAATAAACAGGGCAAAAAAATATAGGTTATCTGTTAAATGAATAATACTGAATATCAAGGCTGTACCTCTTGAGCAAGAGTTATACATATAGATATAGGCTTTATACATACACATGTAAGGCTTTACAGAGCATTCGCTCAGGGTTGTATTATTGCCAAGTACAATTGAACAGCTAAAATAAATACAGAATACTATACATAAATAATTTATTTAAAAAAGAAAAAAAAAAAAAAAAAAAAAAAAAAAAAAAAAAAAAAACAAACCCCCCCCCAAAAAACAAACAAACAAAAAAAAACTATGCTTGTCTTATCTAAAGAACTGCTGTTTTGGAGATGAGCTTTTCTTTGACAGCGACAACTACAACTCAACAAAATCTACATATTTAACAGGTATTTAGCCATTTACACACAAAGAAAATGTCAGTTTTAGTGTAACATCCAATCGCAAGGAAAGAAAGGCCAACAGAATTGTCAAAGCATAAGGCATCCTATAATAAGCGTGAGCAATTATGCACGATTCATCAAAGCAGTTCTGGTTGTCATTGCAATGTACCATAAACAGTGGCCTCCAAAATGATTGAAACACAAATCTGAAGTAAAACTAAATTTAGTGGTCCATGCTCTTTGGCTCCATCAGACTGATTGTACAGTGGTGAAATTAAAGATAGTAGCACTGAATAGTAACAAAAGTTAGCACTCATTTCATTCATTATCCAGATGAGTAAATAAATTGACTTGAGCGCTTCAATGCATTAGGAGGGCACTGTGCATTTCAATTTTTAAGGCTCAAAATACAAAGTAGATTTTCTCACGCAACTCTCTTTAGTTAAGTCCATAAATCTCCTCTGCCCGCTAAAATAACACAAGATACAGGTAAGGAGACTTTAAAAGGTTATTTTTAAGAAAAAAAAAATGTTTGAGGAAAGAATGAAAAAGATTGATAAATTCAATTTCCACTAGGACCAATGTCATAGTCCATCCACTAGAGGGCAGGGAACGATCGGTTAATCTGAAAATCAAAATTCAAGACGTGAGTTATGATTAAAGTTAGAATCAAAGGTCGGCATGCCACAAACAAAGGCAGTCCGGCATCGTTTTCTACAGTCACAAAAAATGAAACATTTTACATCTCAAGAGTATGACATACTACAGACTTCTACACCATGGTTTTGAAGCTTTCCAAAGCCATGAGCTACAAGGCGCTCTACAAATGGCACATGTGGTACAGTTTTGTGAGACTGTGTTAATATACGCGTGCACTCTGGAACTGAAATGGAAATTGTGTGTGTGTGAACTGCTGTACAATATAAAGTCACATTGTACTTTTGGTGTTGCTGCAGCTAAATAAAATGAATGTCTGAGGTAGAGAGAGTTTAACAGTAACGTGCCTGAAAAGCCATGAGGTATGCTGTAATTCCTTGATAACCATGAAGCAGTAATAAAGTCTTCCCTGAGATTTGTCGGATACGTCGTTCAAGAAATTCCTTCTGAACAGAAGCCTGTGCTGAAGTCCATGAACCTTACACACCAAAGTTAATGTGAACACTAAATGGAGTCAATATGTATTTAGAGCTATGGCTAGGAGAGAAAACACTGCCAAAAACTTGAGAACATAAACTTTAGAAATGCCTGCTGTGAGGGGTTTTTGGGGGTTCTTCACAATACGCCATCTTCCATATTATGTAAACGCCCGCAACCTTTTGTGTTTCATTCTGCTGTAACGCTCAAGGGCTACTTGAAGAGAATTTTCTGTACTCCACAATGCTAGTGAGGAACCACACTATTTTAAAGTTGAAAGCTAAAAATTGTTCATCCCTTGATAGTGATGGAGAAATAAGCAACAATAAAATCTGCAGGGCACAGACATTAGAAAAACCTACAACACCATAAAAGAAAACAAAATGTAGTCTTATGTTAAGTGACAACATCCTGAAAGAAAACGGATACCATTTTTTACTTAACAGTCCCTTTTACGACTTTATCACTTCTTCATTCTACTTGGATGATTAAGCAGGTCAAGAACAAACAGTACAGTATTACAACTATTTTGCACAAAAGGTCTTAGCCCAAAACTGCAGTGGTCTTTAAGAAATAAAACAAATTTCAACACTAGTTCCATAAAACCAGCTTAAAAAAGCTAATGGAAAATCTTAGCCCCTTTAAAAGTGAATTTTGCTGATGTATGGTAAGACATATTGAGTTTTCCCAGAACTTGACTGAGCCACTTCTCGGACCCCATTGCAGTGCCAATGTTGAACCACCACTGGAAATTCTTTTTGGATCTGCATCTGGGAAACTGGCTCATCGCCTTTGAACATGACTATTATATTGCATGGGTATTTGGTTTTGCATAAAATCTGGTATGTCAATTTAAGGAACAAAAAAGTAAGTCTACTCTTAGACTATAAAGGACTGTTTTTTTTTCTGGTACACAGATGTTTCCTGAATATCAACACATTAGGTGATCGGATAACTTAAAAGCAGGCCAGCTTCTTCTCACCCTACAGAGTTCCTATATTTAACGCACAGGTGCATAGAACGCTGCGATATATCACTTGATTTTGTTTAGATGTAAAAAAGAAACTTGTCTGCTGCAGCGTCATTTTTTTTCAACTCCTTTGTTTACATTTCTACTTCTACTGTGTCTGTTCACTGTTTAATAAAAAGGACTTTCAAATGCAATCTCAAAACCTCAGCAAAATCTCAGCAAGATTAAATGTGGTTTATATACACAGGCATGTAAAACAAATTCCTCTGTAAGTTTATGATGCAGCATTAATGTTCCCTGCCCCGTAACATCTCTGCCACATTAAACTCCTTTTGATTTTGCAATCAGAATAAATGATTGACATTTCACTTCTATGAACTGGAAAGAGTTCTCCCACTTCCAAAATGCCAAGTGGCCTGGCTGTCCATTCAGCACACTGCGTCAGAAAACAAGCATTTAGGTGAGTCTGTTGTAGCGAATCACTCAAAACTTTCAAAAAGATCTTCCACAAGGCACTCTAGAATACATGTAGAGTTTATAACCTTATTTTGCATTTTTTTTTTAAACACTAAGAAAAAAAATATCTGAAGGTGTTCTTTTCTCCGGTTAACAGGAAGATTCATTGTCAGTCAGCAGGTGTGTAAAAGATGTAAACAGTGTGCTACCGTTTCTAGTTTATACTCTTCTACTGATTCCAAGCAATGTGTACCCAGAAAAGAAATAAATTATTCACAGGTTTTGCTTATATTATATACATTTTATATGAGTTTATCCTTACCATAAACTCTTTTGTTTTTTTTTTCCTTTTTAGTTCATCTTGGCTATTGAACAAAAGAATGAGTGGAAGAAAGAGAACCTGAGATAGTGTACGTTAAATGGTCTGGGAATCTGGTTATTCCTGCAGGTTTTTTTGGCATATGCTTTAGAAAATGAGGTTGATTTTTGGCTTTAGCTAGCTTCGAGAGGGGGAGGGTGTGAGGTGTTTAAGGTGATGGATTGGTGGAGGTGGATGAGGTAGGCGTCTGAGGAAGTGGCTGGGAATTGCTGCGGCCTCCAGAAGTTTTGTTAGATGCTCCCGATGAAGTTAGACCTGTAGTTTGTGCATAAAGCACACCTGCACAAACAAGGAGAGAAACAGTGCACAGAGTTAAAGCAAACAGAAAACACTAATCTACACTACCTTAGTCACCTACACCTACAATGAATGGACCTCCTCCTACTGTAACATGGACTGAACATTTCAAAAGAGACTTAAAACCTACAGTTAAAAGCTTTTTTTTTTACATGGGCATGAAGACTGCTTATGTGTTTGTAAAACTTTTGTAGTGTGCATTTGTTTTTCTATAAATGAAAAAACACTGAGGCAAGATCAATTGGAATTACACAACTCATACGAACTGTTAGAATTAAAAGTATAATTTCAAACAAACAAAAAAACGTATTTTGATGTTTGGTTCTTAAATTTCTGCTCAAAACACAGACAAGCTCCATAGACAACACTGAAAAGAAGTGCTTTGAGAAAGTTCATTATTTTCATGAAATCTTGCATATTTGGTGGTAATACATAATCTGAAACAATGTCCTTTGTTCTCTCATTTAACATTTTGTAGAGATTAAAGGTAATTCTGGGATAGTTCATTTTCCCTAGAAACCACAGAGGAAAGTCTGTCTGACATTAGTAACAGCAGTTCGCTGCAAATGTGTCTAATGATTCAGCCATCCAGTTTACATGATGCTAACTGGTGTGTTTATATTTCCTGTTGGATACTTGTACCTTCAGTACAGAATTTAAGAAAACTTCAGAAACCAAACATGTCGTGAAAGATCAACAACACTTAGAGAAACTGCTGAACCATCCTTTTAATTGAGATATTAATTAAGACACTTTCAGGATACTGGAATCTGTCACTCACCGGTGTAGACAACTCCATTGAGTTCCACCGACATACTGATGCTGTTCATACCATTCGTGGTGAGGTTGAGGGCCGAGTCCTGTCTGGTATCTGAGATTGAAGAAAACAGACTAATCACTGACAAATTATGTACATTTTAAGTAACTGTAAAATTCTATCAAAATTCTATCATAATGCTGGTCAGGTGATTTGAAATTGCTCCACACAAAATAAGCATGGACATATTAATAGGTTTATAACTTCATAATTTAGAACATGTTCCCACTGTTGCAGCAGGAGGCGTTATCTTGCTATTTATTTCTGAGTGTGAACAAACTCAGGAAACGCCTTAAAAAACAGTTAATTCACTCACGTTTTACTATGAAATGTGTCAGATAAAACCACCAATACTTTAACCACTCAGTTTTGGTTTACACCAAATAAAGGATGTTCCACTGTTCGTCATCGTGGGGCTTTCCCATACCACAGTGCAGAACACAGCGTTAGCAGGTGAGAAGTGGGTCAGCATCTGATTTCCTATCTTCTAGTTTTTGATGATAAACAGTCATTGTACAAAACTTAATGTACAAATACTTCTCACTGCTTATAAAATTTCCTTACGTGGACAATTTCACCCTGTCAAAGATTAAAAACAGCACTTTGCACTGCAGTGAGAAAGCACTTCAAGCAAACAGATTTGCAAGGAAATGCAGGACAGTGACTGAGAAGGCACGTACAGATGAAAAGGCATGAATGAAGAGTAGACGCACACATTCATGATTCATAGTATGAGAAAAAGGGAAATGAAATGAATGGTTTGAAACTCCCTTTACTGATAAGAGTTGCCACTACTGAATGAAGGTGGAAAAATGTTTGGTTTCACTGTACAACGTAACTGTAAAATGAATGTTGTTCAGAGAAACGACTGAACATTTCAGGTAGAGTTTACCACAAAACTTCTAAAGAAGTAGCTACAGATTCCCCTTCACCTGCTGTGTACATCATGACTTCATTTAAGGAGAACAATGTCTGCATAAACCGACAGCTGAGATGTAAACAAAGTCATTGATACTGCTTTGATGTGAAATGGCTCAGGGACATGAACTGTTTACTGTGGTGGGAAATACAACGCAAATCTAGCCTTTTTTTTTTTTACTATCCATAAAGAGCAGTGAAACTGTGAGTCCTGTGGGTGCTTATATGAAATGTTGAAATGTAAAATTACGGAAAATCTGAAAAAATAGTGGTACCTATTTTCCCCAAATCTCTTAACTACAGTAAAGCAATGTTTCAAGCAATAGGCAGTGTGTGTGAATCTATTTCATGTAGTAACTTCCTGTGAGGTTGCTTTTAGAGCCCATGAACTTTTCAGATGCCAGGTTCGAATCACCTCCCCTATGGAGAATTCTGAGTTGGCAAGTTTCTTTAGAACAGAGCAAAGTGACTTTTTTTTTATATTTTAACCATTAAATTCCAAAGAAATCTCAAAAACTACCGGAATTCCCCTTTACATTACGGTAAACGCTCAACAACAGCCTCAATCTCTAGGTAACAGGAATCAGTTTGACCACATTTCTTTCGAGTGCATTCAGAAATGTGATGAGTTTATAGTGTAAAATCATATCATGGTGATAAAAAAAATACCATACATCATGCAGTCCTATTATGGCCCAATAAATCTTAAGTTTGTAAAGACAGTTTAGTAGAAGGTGCTTGTGGCTGCTGTGGACCACATTCAGCGTGCTGTGGCCCAGGCGTTGTTACCTTGACTGTTGATGCGGATGTTCATTGGCATCTGTGCCGTCATTGCCAGCAGATTTTGTTGAAGCGCTCTCTGAAGGATTCGCTGATGGTCCTCCGCTGGTAAGGCCATCTTCTTCTCTGGTGGTTCACCAGCCTCCAGCTTGTCCCGCAGCTGCTCCAGTGCGACTACCTGAGCGGCCATGGCAGCCTGCGCCGCCGCAGCCTGCACAGCTGCCGCTTGAGCTGCAG
Organism: Hydrocynus forskahlii; assembly: GCA_037974365.1. Classification (NCBI taxonomy): domain Eukaryota; kingdom Metazoa; phylum Chordata; class Actinopteri; order Characiformes; family Alestidae; genus Hydrocynus; species Hydrocynus forskahlii. The sequence goes on along the minus strand of JBBPCX010000038.1, from coordinate 14,533,586 downwards.
CCACAGAGTGAGTGGCCAGAGCCCCAGGTAGCCTGCTGCTCGTGGCAGCAAGAGAATGGCCGCTATCATCTTCTAGACGCGAAAAGGAAACCAAAACAAGGAGAAGAACAGGCAAGAGAAAAAAGAAGTCAGATAACAGAGAGCATCAGGGCAGAATGATGACATATATAACATATTCAGAATTATGACATACTTTACTGTCTTATCAGAGCACCTGCTAAAACATCACCCATTAGTAGAGCCAACAGGAATGAAAACTCATTTTATTTCCACACCATGATAAATGTCAGAGTGAAAAATGTTACCAAGGAGGGGCTCTGAGCTGTTGCTTGATAACAGGTGGGTTTGGTAAACCTCGTAAAATTACTCCACCCAACGGTACATGGTGATATAACCAAAACAGTATTCAAGTGGCCAAGTCAGTACACTTGATTCATGACTCCAAGAAAACAGGAACTGATATAGTGAACTGTTCTTAATAGAACCAGAGACACAAAATAAGGTAAAAACTAAAATGAACCAGTTTTACTTTGATTTCAGCTTGACTTGGATAAAACCATGGATAAAAACCTGAATGCCTGTTGGAATCGTCCCTTTTGAAGGTGAAGTGAAATCATTACAACAAGGGATCCAACTGAACTCTGATTCAGAGGTCTTCGCTTGTTGCAGAAATATTCCAAACTGCAAAAAGGACCACATACAAATCTAAATAAAACAAGTCTGGTCTTACCCTTCTTGACTTTCTGCAAAGAGGAGAGTGAGGCCCCATTAGTGGCCATTGAAAGGCCCATGCTTGGCATGGAGAGCTTTGTAGAGGACAGCATGGTGGGCGTCCCATTGGGGGAGTAGATGAACAGGGAGCTGCCCTGCCGACGTCCCTCGCGGCGATTACTGTCTATGGCGGCCTGGAGCTCATTGGGGTTGCTCAGACCACGCTTTTCACATTCATATGGGTAAAGATACTTCATATACCTAAAGAAAGTGGATTGAGAACATTTGGTTTGAAAGAGCCACGATGGGGAAAATCGATAAAAGTAGATAATGGAAACCCAATTAAACAAATAAGACCAGAAAATTATACTTTGCTATTTTTACTGAGGATAATGAAGCAATATTACATTTCTGTGAGTAGCAAAAGTATGGGAGCCTTTGCTTTCAGTATGTGGCATGACACCCTTGTTTAGCAGTGACTGCACCTAAAGTTTTCTTTTGGTGTCATCTGTCCAGGAAACATTTTTCCAAAAGCCTTCTGGCTTGCACACATGATCTGCAGATGGGCAGCAATCAAAAGTTACCCAGGTTCTATTGTGACACTGTGAACTATAGTACGCTTTCTCTTGTAGTTGGTCAATTACTTCTAAGGAGGGTAACGAGTCTTGAATTTCCCCAATTCTAACACTAACTGTCTGACAGCGGGCTTTGAAGAGTACAAATCCTTTAGAGATGGTTTTGTAACCTTTTCCATCTTGATGAGCATTAGCAACTTCTTCTAAGGTCCTCAGAAATTTGTTGACTCCAGTTTGAACTTCCTAGAGGTTCACATTCTATATGTTTACAAATTTCTGCCTCTCACAGAAATGTAATATTAAATAATTGAAACAAATGACCAAGTTTAATATTTTGTCCCATTTGTTTGGTAGGACATATTTAAGCAGAAATTATTACAGAACAAAATGGAAAAAAAAGGTTTATAAACTTTAAAGGTGACTTAAATGGTTGTGAAGAATATTTTCAGATGTTAACAAGTGTTTTCAGTGTATGCAGTAGGGAAGTATTTTGTGGAAAGTAAAAACAGCTTAACAGCCAGTACTTTTAATGTAAATATCAGATTAGGATGTGAACACTTGATATTAAAGCACATTGACTGGGGCGCTAAAAACATAACAGTAACCTCCAGTTGTACCTCAGGTGTAAGTTGAGTATCTGCCCAAGAGTAAATGATCTGGTCCTACAGAAAGCCTGCAGAGTAAGTGGTACTCACTGTGTCCTGAGAGTGAAGGCAGCACTGGTGATTGAGGTGGGCAGGTTCAGGCCTTTGGTGATCTCCCTCCATAGCTTCTTATTAATGACCTCGACCAGCCCCCCCTTTTCTGTCACTAGCTGGTACAGCATGTACAAATCCAGCACCTGCTTGGCCATGATGGGAATTCTGTTCACAGGGGTCCCTAAGAGAAATAAAATGACATAGTAAATGACACAGTAAAAAGCAAACTTCATATATTACACAAGCATTGGCTGCCTATATTCCATAAAAATGTAAATTATATTTTTGCTATTCCTTCCTAAGTGATTCTACTCATCTTGAGACATTTCTCGTCTATAGGGGGCAGTATCAGTCCAAATTAGTATAAATGTTTTTTGTTTTTGTTTTTTTTTATACAGTGTTTTGCTTGCAAGAAACTTTATTTCTTTCTCAAATAAAACATTTACTAGCATACATAACTACATATCAGTCATATCAGTTTGTAAGAGACATTTGTGTGAAGTGCTATATGTTGGGGCATATAGGTCAGAAGTAACCTGTGATAATAGCTGGATAGCCCCAAGGCCAAATTACAGCATGTGTTCATGTTCACATACTATTTTTTTTCTACTGCTTTCTAAGCCATAGATCCAGTTTAGCACACTATAAACAGTAAAAATGTCAGCGTCCATAAAGCAGTCATCTAACAAATAAATGCCATTCTATGGGGCTGAAACCCGAGCCGTGTGCTTGTGCGTCACAGGAAGAGAACAATACGGGTATAAAAAGCAACATCTCTCTCAATGCACACAAGACTACTGGTAGGTGTCGGTAAAGCAGCCACTGGGAATCAGCCCACTAAAAAACGGGTTTCAAACGGGCTTCACTGAGTACATTTTTTTTTATCTTTCATGTAGTACATTCACAAATGAGTACCCTGACAACGTGAAATTTAATACATTGTGCATGGGGGGTAGTTTTAAATGGCATATCTAGAACCGCCCCTTTTATCAAGCATGATGACGTACCTCTCTTCTGCATAAAGCTGAACAAATCGTCCAGGAACTCTTTGCGCTTCGGATCATTGTCCAATTCATAAAGCTGCAGTGTGAGAAGACAAAAGATAGACAATTAAGGCTTCAGGTACAACTGGAAAGGCTGTGAATGGAACTGCATCCATAAAAATTGCATGCTGGAACACACAATAATATCACAATCACGGTTACATGACAATCTTACGGTTACATGTTGAATTACATCAACACACTTTATTTACTTCTCATTTTAAAAAATTCTTTTGACAAGAAAAGAGAAGTGAACTACAGTAAGCTGTAATGTACAGAATATTTTTCTGTGGTTAGTCTAGTAAACAGAGAGTGCTCAGACAGTGAGGTGTGGTTTCAGTTTGTTATTTATTTATTTTTTTTTAAACCAAGTGCCGTCCTGTTTCTGAGCATTAGTGATACTATCCTTGGTCTGAAAATTCTGGTAACTCTAAGGAGCACAACTGTGTCACACACACAGACCCAATGTGCAGTCCTTCCATACATTTATTTCAATCACACTTTTTGATATCAGGCGAAATATTACATACATTGAGCGTACAAATATGAAAATTCCTCAGTCCACTCTGTATCAGCTGTAGGCACACAGCAGAGTGGATCCGTCATGCTGAAAGCCGCATCAAAAATCTAAAGCAACATATCTGATTTTAAATGCACAATAGTGCTGAGCCCACAATGACCAAGCAATGATATAAAACTACTGAAATCCAGCATGAATCAATCAATGTACTGCTGAGATGCAGGCAGAGGAAAAAAAAACCTAAAGGAATCATCACTGATATCATCACAACTGGAAGAAAGGACCATGCCAGCAGCTTATGCCTTGCCCATTAAGCCACTATCATACTCATACAGTATGATAGAAAATGTTAATTATTATACCTCTGGGGAACAAAACAAGGCTTCATGTCTGATAGCAGCTGGGTGAAGTAGTCTCAGAAGTGTGTGTGGTGGTGGTGGTGGTGGGGGGCTGTCGAATGACTAATCGGGGGATGGGCAGCAATGCAGTGAAGTCTTAATTACAGGATGCATGCATATTTAAGGAGCACCATACCATAAATCTCACAAATGCTTTCCATCTTTCTGTCTTGGCTACTAATGGAATTCCATCAGTGTCGCCTTCCTCTAATTTTCAAACAGGCCTTCCTATTAACAGCATTCTTGACCACTGCACCAACGGAGACCATGCATCGCAGTTTTTCAGCCTCATCAGTCCTCACCAGCTAAAGCACATTACTGCGAAACCCTCCTATTCAGTGGTCGAATTTGTAAAAAACACTATGACAAAAAGCACCACTTTTAGTTTAATTTTTAATGATGATTTGAGAAAATGTAGGTGTAAATTGTAAAAGCCCTAGTTTTAACAACATGCAACATTTTCATTGGGGATTAAATTTTAAGTTGGGATATTTAAACTGAAAATATACAGCTTGTAAACTGGGTGCCCGACACATCACATTTAGCATTCTATCCAGCAAAATGCACTTAAATATGGTTTCAATCTGACCACAGAGCTTATATTTGCCCTCCAGAATAAAGATATTCCTCTGAGGTTTTGGCTCAGGTTCTTTCTGGTGACAGATTTTTATGCCTCTGGCAGATTCACACAGCAGAGTCCATAATGAACATAACTGTGGCTTCAGAGGTCGATGTAAAACCTTTGGAGTCTAGGTGTGTGAATGAAAGGGCAGAAATGGACCGAATGGTTTAGCAACTGGTCTGATGAGCACCATCAACGTCTATAGAGCAGGAAAGGCTTGTCAACACTTAATTGTCTTGCAGAAAGACAAAATGGAGTCAGACAGCATACACAACCCCAACCCCCTACCTCTGCACCATAAACAAATCTATTTATCTGCCGGAGTAACAAAACGTATTCATGTAAACAGACACAAATTAGGCAGGAAGTCTGCACAAGACTGAACCACCCACGACAATGTAATGTACTATCTAGTGATTACACCACATTAGAATAGAAATCTGTCATGTTACTTGTGAGTGTAAGTACAGGCATACAAAACAAGGACAAATCCACATGGTAACAGGAGTAAGTGGCTGACAGCACAAAGTTCAATCCAAAGTGACAGTTGAGCAAAAATTCTAATTTACACAATCATTGCTTGTATCCCATCCTGAATTTTGTCCACACTTTGCCTATACAGTCACTAAATAAGCCTCAGAGCTGGAGTTCAAACTGATTACATTTCAGGTGTTTGTAGAAATTACATTTTTCAATAACTGTACATTTGAGTCTATACTGATTAGGACTGCAACAACAATCAATTAAATAGATTAAATCTGATTATAGAAACAAATTTAATAATGGACTTGTTGGGTCTATGTGTTGTTGAACCAGTTACGCACTTCAAGTAAAAAAAAATTGAGACATCAAAATAAGAAGCTCAGAAGATGAATTACCGAAAGAAAGAAACATGGTGGAGGCTGAGAAAACTGTTTGATAAGTAAAACTATATTTAGGGATCACTTCACATAAAAAAACATAAAACTGAACTTATGTAGCGTGGGAGCACCACGGTAATGAGAGAACACCTAAAATGAAAACATGAACTATGGATGAAGGGAACTCAACAGCAGGGTACGTCACTTCAAAATCTTCATTAATTAAACAAGTTTTAGGCCCATGTTTTGAAGTAAGGAATCATTTGTCTTACAGCAGGCAGATCTGGTCAATCTAATAACTGGTGTTTGCTCATGTTCCAGATTCAGTGGTCTGTTAAGTCAAATTTACTTCAATATTAACTGGCTGGCTAACGTTAGCTCATTTTCTATAAAAAGAAAAAGAGAGCATGCAGGAACTTCCACTATCTGTGGCGTGTTGTTAAAGCCTGGTAACACTTACTTTGAGTTTCATGCTTTTCTTATTCATAATGTATTGCTATTTTAAACAGCTCAGGTATGTTCAAGAAATCTAAAAATGCATGTTTTGTGCACAATATTTAAAAATAAAATCTTCTGCACATGTTGTAAAGCATACATTTAGGTCTGTTGTGTTAACACTGTCAACCCAGAATAATTTTTTTGTTTTTTGGATAAAATGATGGAAATTGAATTAAACTTTGATTCTTGATTCTATTAACTGAACAATGTTCGTACTGAACACTGTCTGTCTTGTCTAGTTGTATTATTGCTCTTGTGTTCTTTTTCGAGCTCTTTGTCCTGTTTGCACCTGTGGTCTTCTGTTCTGTTCTTGTTTTGTTTCATTTTTACTATATACTGTGTGTGTATATAATAAAACCTACTTGACTTGAATGAATAACAGATCAATCTGTTATCAAAATATTTGTTTCAGCCTTAATATTGACAATTATACTGCTTTCTATAAGAATTTTCATTTAACCTTGTTCCAACAAGTGGGATCCAGTGCTCCACTATGGACACCCAACATTACGCTTGGGGTGAAATATGAGCCACTGGCTCTGAAACCCTGTAACGGCATTTCACACCTGCTAATCGTCTCTGAGACACGCCGGGGGGGAGGGGTGCACGGGTGGAAGGGTAGGAAACAACCGACCAGTTTCAGTGGAACGGAGAAGATTTTGCCCCAGAACAGATAATAAAAGAGTGTGTTATGAGAGCACCATGGCTGAATGTAGGGTGGGCCTAAGACTTCTCTATGATAAAAGGGAGAGTTATTGTGGGAAAACAAAGGTGTTGGCTTCTATAACCAAGTCAGCAAATGAGACAACGTTATGATGAACACCTGCAAAATGAAATGTTATTTTGTATCTTCAGCAGAGTGAAACCTGAAACTTAATAATTCAAATTACTTTTGAATTTAGCAATCCCAAGTCATGCGTGAACTGAGTCATGTTTATTTCCCTATGCATCAGGAAATGAAATTTTTCATTGCAGTACATGCCGCTCTGTGTTTTTTTCCCCCCTATGAGATGTACATGTACAGGTTTAACTGTACTTCATTACTGCTGCCCTGGATGTCAGTTACCTGATAGAGGGTAACTTTTAGGTTGATCAACGATCCTTCCATTTCCAGCCATGTGGACAGTGATTTAAATTCTCTTACACTTATGTTGTGCAATGTTTTTATGTTTGTCCACTGACTGCTCACCAGTAATTAATTGCCCTTTGGCACCAAGCTAAATGTATTCAGTTCTGTTCTAAAAGGAGAGCAGGACAGTGCAGTATGGGAATGGGAGCAAAGAGCATGCATACTGGGGCCTGTTGTGCTCTGACTGAATTCCTCCACCTCCATCAAATTCCAATCAAGCTGATAAGGGACAAAGGGCCAAAGCAAACACAAAAGAATCCACAAGTTGGCACAGCTCCCGCTTTTCATGTTAAGTGAATGCATTTGCATGGCCTGCAAAGCGAGATTTCCTGCACTCAGAGAGATCCACTGTTTCCTCGCCATTGGCTTCTACAGGCTGATTCTTCCATTTTAGAACGGGTAGTTTTAGTTTTGAGTTTTACTCACTGACCAACATGCAAATTCAGCATCAGATGTCTTGCAACTGCCAACAGGCAAACATTTTTAGATGTGTTGATGAGAGAATAACAAAAAAAAAAAAAAACACCAATTGTTCATTTTTCAGTTCCCTTTTCATAGAGCTCTGCACATAGAGTACAAAAAAAGGTTTCTGCTCTAAAATACAACCTACAATAAAGCACAAGAACTTTGTCATTCCAACCAGTGGAATAGTGGAAATTCACTAGTTTGTTGCAACATACCAGACAGAGCCTATCATTACAATATAGTAGTGTGCAGCACAAGAACTAAGACTACAAGTATTACAAGTAACTAACAGCAAAGATTCTTAAAATTCAATTGCTCTTAGTATACTGCAACACAGAGGTAAGAAACATCAGCTGATATGCTGCTGCTATATATATATGTACGCAATGTAACATATCAGGCTCGTTGACTAGCAGAAGAGGAAGAGAGATGAGAGGAAGGAGGTGATAGTGGAGTGGTGTTAGCGATGTTAAATCTGGAGATGGGACTTGCTCTCCAGTGGCAGCTTGGTTTGTTTTTGTATTTCTCACGTGGTAGTAATTGCTGACCCACAGCCTACTGCGGCTCCTCCTGCAGCCTACATCAAATGTCATAGCGTCCCTTTATATGCCAGCGCTCAGCTGACGTGGCTCTTACTGCCCAATCAATAACAGCACAGACACACATTTAACCTCCACTTATCATCAGATGATACCACACCCCAGCAATCGTTCTTAGGATAAATGGTTTTTGGGCATGTACAGTCTATGTTAAAGGTGAGCACTGGCTTAAGAATGTGACACACAAAGCTACTTCAGGTACTAACCGAGAGACAAAAAATTGTGGGATAAAAAAAAGAATATCATTACTGTAAAAGCAATTTTCTTATTTTTTTATTATTGAAAGCTTGATTTGGAAATGCCAGCTGCTCAATAGTTTTTCCAAATGCTTTGAATGATTTAGGATATTTGTGTGCAGTTACTGCAGAAGAAAACTTCAAAAATATGAAAATAACAAAAATTGTTTTTATATATATAAACTACAGCAAGCATTTTTTTTTTGTTGGTTGTCAGAAATACTTGTGTTTTTTTATAAAGACTTATCATAAATACTTGTGTTTGTATTGTTTCCCCTACAATAAACGTGGTCTCTGCAAATATGAAAACATGACCCTTTATTAACATTTTTTAGAGCGCTGGAGTCTCTACACTTCTTTACACATTTTAAAACACAAGTTGTCACATAGGACAATGTAAAGACAAAAAAAGAGGAACAGACTCAACATGACAAATGTGTCTGAGGTGCAAAAGAGCGACTGGGAGAGGAAAAGTGCTTTGCTAAGCCTTTAGGAAACTTCTGTTTACGTTCCCCCCCCCCCTCCTTTCTGCTCAATATTGAGAGGCTGCCAGCTTCCAGAGTCCTGAGACTACACATGCCTCTGACAGCAGGCTGACATAGTTTTTGCTGCTTGCAAAGTCCTCAACGGCTTCCAACTTTTGACTCCTCTGCCAGAAAGTGATTACTCACTGTACTGAGCACTGCTTGTCCACAGGTCAACTAATCACTCACTGCTGCTCAGCATTAAAAAAAAAAAAGAAATGTGGATCTTTTCCACATTATTTTATTCACAATTTTGGTATTGCCATAGCAATTCTCATTAATCTTTAACATGACAGCCACAATAAAGTGATCAGCAACCTTTACTTAAAAAGGTTTGTACACAGGTATAATTTTCACCTTAAAAGTCTTCAATTCATAAAATAATGCATCACAGTAAAAATACTCTGATGTAAGTAATTTAATAAAGGTACAGTGAAGACATAAAGCAATTTACCAATAATATGCACTACATAGGCTATATAGGCTTAATATAGGCTTAATATCATAGGCCTGTGAAAAACACTGCGGACCTGAATACAAGTCTACATGTGAATGCACCTGGTTAGTGGAAATATTCTTTAAAACAATCACCATTTCACCTGCATTTAACGATGACAAGTGTTCTAGACTGAATTTACTAGATTAGGATTCTCTCACATTATGAAATTGCACTAATAAACCATTTATGTTTAAACCACCAACATCTTTTTTTTTACTCCATCAATGGGTCCAGTAATTATTAAGTTGACTATGTATGCACATACGTATGGACTGCGGGCTTAATCCCAGAAATGCTACAGCAACATGAATCTATAATTTTTTTCTTAAAACACTGACCTGGATGAGAACTATTCTCTCAAAGAACACTAAACTACACAGAGAAATATACACACAAAAATACTACAAATTAACACTTTAGGTTTTTATACCCATAAATGCACAAGGTCACTGCTCAGGTTTGTCACGGCGAATGCGGTCCGAATGGGATGAGCACATGCAGACAGTTGTTTGAGCTAATCCCTAAAAACAGACACATGATGTCAGAATGACAAATGAACCATTAGAGCAGATGCAATACTCCAACAGGAAAAAGACCACAAGTGTGAGCCTTTATGTCTACATCCAATTATACCAAGAACAATATAAAAGACCTGTGTGACCTATAAGAACAGCTCTAGATGGAAAAATCCTCATGAATTTAACTAATAAATAATGTATCAAGATAAGTGTAAAGACAATGGCAAATACAAACCACAAATAAACAAATGTAAAGAAAAAAATCTAAACTACACATTAGATGCATTCGCTCAATCTGCTAGACTTTTATTTCCTGAAACTATACATGACAAGTAATCTCAAATTAAACAATAAATTGCAGTTCTCAGAACAGCACTTTCCACAGCACACGAAAACAATGACTCAATACAGTGTTATCTCCAATTCAGTGCAGTGGTTTCAATAACCACTGTCCTCACCAGTCCACTACAAGCATCAATCTTTAATACAAAGTCTTTCAAAGGGAGGCTCACCATAGAGTGTAATGAATTTTTAAAGACATGCCTCCTTTACTGTCCATCTGGGTTGCATTTGGTTTGCTGGGTGCATTTACAATACAGATGAGACATCAAAGCCTGTTTCTGCCTTTTCGTTTGCCTCAGGAAGTTTGTGTAATAGGAGACCACGACCAACTGACAGCATAAACGACACATGGTTTGAAAAAAAAAAAACCAAACAAAAAACCCAAAACAGGTAAAACAAAAGAAAAAGTAGTTTTTGGGGGCTCGTTTTCCTTTATTTAAAAATAATTCACAAATATCTTTTCATTAGGTAGGGGTGGTTAAAAATAACAGGGGGGGGAAAATCCACTTATGACTGTAATCTAACTGTCAATTAAAACCACAAACTTGGCTTGCAAGCAGCACCACAGTCAAATCTGTCTTCTTGGCACCGATGACTAGCTGCTGCTATATTTTGATACGAAGGAATAAATCAGATTATTTTCTTCATTTGGCTATGTGGCCAGGCCTGATAGTTCTATCAGAAGTAAATTGGCAGTATGCCTTAATGTGTGATTAATTATAGCTGTATCAAAAAAAGCAGGGTGAGCAGATAGTCTTCACTGTCTGAGGTTTTCCCAGCTCAGTGAAAGGTAACCTGGCCTGCTTTAGAGAGATCCTGGGAAAGATCAGGGTCAGCTGCCATATTTGATATCAATTTGTCACCTGAGATATTACGTTTTGTCACGCAGGGCCAGAGATCATTTGGGAGGGGTTCCAACTGACGTTGGATAAGAGAGATGTTTTGCTGTACTGCTTGAGTCTCCGTCTAGAATGGACAGATTATCACTCTCCCTCAGGCACATTCCAAAGCGCCTCCACCCTCCTGCCCAAAATAAACTGCAGTGCATTAACCCTAGATCTTCCATACATATACACACTTACACTGCTTGTCATCAGTTCAGACACCCATTCCTTTATTTAGAAAATTGTTTAATGTTTCTCAGTGATCCGTTTAATAACACTTTTAAAAGTAAAGTTTGGTGATTGGTTCTTGACTTGATTATGCAGATCTTTAACTGGCAAAGAACCTTTACCTCACGCAGAGATTTTTTAGGCATTTATACGTTTTTTTTCCCCCCCACACTTTTAAAATGCCTGGGTGGGTGGGGATGGCAAAGAATTGCAGATACAGTACATTCGCTTTTACATTAAATACTTTGCAAAAATCAGCTAGACCAGAAAAAAAATACACTCTCCATACAAACACATTGTTCACATCATTAAACATCACTTCAATGCAACTTCAATGAAATCTAAAAGCATGTCCCTGAAGTTAGCTAGTTCCGTCTCTGTGATGAGAAGTTTAGTCTTCTGTTATGAGAAAGATCCAGGGAGGGGAAGTGGAAGTTTTCAACCATACATTACATAAGTAGGCCTTCATGGTGACAGTGTAACATTATCTTAACGGACAGAGCACTGCAACCCTTGATAAACTGTCACCAATATCCACGTTTTCTAGTGATAGCATGATATGGTGATCTATCTACAAACAGTACATTTGATTAGAGCTTAACAGCAGTTCTATACCATTCAATCTATATGGACAGCGACAACTGTCATCCATTGCATGTACTTTACATGTCACATGACATGACAAGTAAAGTTTTCCTCTTCTCATTAGTTTTAAAGATTTGCAGCAGGAATTTTATTTAGCAACTCAAATGCTTAAAAAGGGACACTTTAATCACTTCTTTTAAGAAGATCAAGAGTCTAAATGCAAGCTCTAACTACTCGGACATTCCACCACAGGAAAAAATACACAGCTAACAACAGGACACGATGGCATGCAAACAGGCACCATTTCAGGCTAGATTTGCAACAAGATTAGATCATAGGTTTTCCCTCCAAAATCCAATCCAGGTTTCCTACAGATCTTGGTCAGATATTATACCAACAGACAGTGCTAAGAACATACCATCTTTTTGTCCTCAGAGAGAAGGGGAAGAGCTCAGCCGTACTAGCCCAGTTATATCAGTCTGGTTGACACCAGTATGATTCTTACATCATGCATTCCCAAAATTAGCAATAAAAATGTGTACCATTAGGCTCTGTTTCTGACATCAAGAGCATTAGGAGACTATAGAATATGAATTATCAGCATACTAATCAGCAACTAATCACTGCAGATTCATCACGAGGATCAATTTGATATATTTTTTTATCGAGTTATTCTGACAACAGATTCCTTACATTCCTCAAAAAAGATGACGCTCAAACAATCAAGAGAGGTTGCATAATTCTGCATTTCATTAGTGTATGTCAGCCCACAAACACACACATTCAGAAAATCTAAATGCAAGACCATAATTTTATTATTAATTAAGGAGAATACAGACTTGGTCTTTCTTCTCTGTAAAAAAACAAAACAAAACAACAACCCTGCAGGGGGTTCACATTTGGCCATAAGAAACACAAACGCAGCATGAGATTTCTCTAATCGAGCATGAAAGCATGACCTCCTAAATCAGCTGCATAAAATCAAGATGGAATGTCTTGATCTAATTTATACATCAAATAATCACATGAAATCAGTTTGAAAGTTATCCTATTCAATTTATTCCAGCCATCGTGGGGAGCCTTTTGTGAATGGGTACCAGTAAGCAGTCTTATTTAATTTCACAGCACGAGTACAAGAGTTTCTGTAAGGACAGTGTGCAAGAGAATCAGTGCAAATTAGAGCCAGAAAATACGACAGCAGTCACAAAACTTTAAGCAAAAGAAAAGCTATGACAAACTAGTCATCTATTTATTTAATTTTAACTTCAGTTTCATTTTAAAATGGTTAATTATTTCATGGCTAGTTTAGCAATAATTTTAATGTGTTGCTGAACCAACAACTATCACAGTACTGAGTGAACACCCTCAGTCACTTTACCATGGTAGGGCCAAAAAAAGTGGTATTTTGTTGTGAGGAGGACAAACTGGGGACAGCTAAAGCAACCAGATAAAACTTAACCACCACCACAGCAACGGGAACCAAAATTTCAAAAGCATGCAGTTCCTTTATGCTTTAAGTCCCTACTAAAAATGTAGTTTCATTATTGCAGCTGTTGTACGCTTTCATCCAGTTCTACGCAGTTTCCCTAATGTGTTTTTTCCCCAGTTTTGCTCTAGGTTTGGAAATGCCCCTCTTCCATAGCTGGCACTTATGATAGATCTTTATCATCATTTAAAGTTCTGGCTGTATAATAAAATGCTCTGTTTTTCTGGACCAGTCAGATAACAGTAACCTCAACGTTTCCTGTTTTGTGCCAGAATCTTTTTTGTTTTTAATGAACAGAAATGTTTTCATTTATCTGTAGAGAATCTCTGTGTCCCTGCCATAGGTAAGCATTAACACACAGGCCTACCTGTCTAAACTGCTCCTCGTAGGTCCAGTCTGCATGATCCTGGCCGTGCAAATGGCTGTGTGATGGGTGGGCGGACAGGCTGGAGGGTCGGGGTTCAGGTTCAGACCCTGGCCGGGCTTTCAGCAACTGAGAGTGAGGGTGGAGCTGGCGATGGGGCAGCAGCATGATTCCTCTGCCAAGGGCTACATCCCCACGACCTGTCTGTAGATTTTCATCAGCTAGGTCATCATCATAGTCTTCCTCCATCTCTCCCTCAAAGTCATCCTCATCCCACTTCTGCTTTCTGTTCATAAAACAAATGACAAAACTATGCATTTCTAGAACAAATTTGTAGAGCAAATGGTGCATTTTTAATGGGGCATATGACCTAACTTACATTTGCTCCTCCTCCTCTGACCCCACCACATCCTTGTACTGCTCTTCTCCTTCCTCTTCTTCATCTTCATCCTCATCCCCAGCACTGCTGTGCTGTGACAGCGGGCTGTCACCTGTCGGATGTCTTTGTAGTCCAGCTGCCACGGCCCTCATTGCTGCTAGTGCTGCCATTTGTGCACGCTCTGTGTCGGAGGGGGACTTCAGCTCCTCTCCTGTGGGGGGAGAGTCCTGCAAATGTCCCACCTGCTGGTGCTGTTGTTGTTGCTGCTGCTGCTGCTGTTGCTGCTCCAACTCCATGAGCAGCTTGGCCCTCTGTTGCCTGTGCAAGTTCTCCATCACTGCCTGCAGCTTCATCTCCAGGCAAACTGGACGTGCTGCGATACCACCTCCTTGTCTCCTCTTTACACCAATTCAGGCACCAACGAAGAGTGTGCTTTTCAATACAATAGCTGAATACTTAAGAACTCCCAAAGGGACTCACAGAAACTACTGAATATTCCTGTTCCGTTGGATCGATACCAAAGGAATTTCCTGAGGGTCCACTGTGTCCGTAGGGAAGACACGGCTTTCTCCAACACTACAGACTGCAGCAGGCTTTAGAGGAGGACCTCCTCCACACACAGAGCACCAAGATCTAATAGGGTCTGAGAAAGAAATAAAGAGACAGAGGAGACATGCATCAGTGAAAAATGTTGTGAAAGAACTTCAGTGAAAATGTTGTGAAAGGATGAAAACACTCCACCTTTCTATATATATATATATACACACACACACACAGACTTCAGCTATATGGTCCAACTATTTTGCTCTCAATATTTTACCCCAACTATTTTACTCTCAATAAAAAGCAAGAAACCAAAGAGTAAATGAACAATAGGACTATTTTTCTAACTACAACTGTATATCATTTTAGCACTAGCAACTGCACTGTGTTTCCTCCCATGAATTGCGGGAAGTTTATTGAGAGATAGTAGATATAACATACCGCTTTAGAGGGGGCTATCAGCTACAGTGAGGGAAAAACTAATTTAAAAATAAAAGATGTGGGTGGAAACATACACTGTTAATTTGATTTGCACATAAAATTGCAATTGTGACCAATCATATCAGGATATGCTTTACTGACCACATCATGGCTATTGTCAGTACTTCTTAATAACACTTTATAACACTAATACTTCATAGAAAAACAGATTTTGGCCTAACCAGATTCTTGATAAGGCCTGCCACTATCGCGAAATATGGCACTAATCTTAATAATGTGTGTAAAATTTAATTTTAAACTTTTCAAAACACTGCACCATGTTTTTATAGCAATATTGTCAACGTCAATATTTCTTTTCATTTCCTTTAAAGGGCAATTCAGATTGGCCAGTTTTATATGTGTCTATGTGTATGTGTGTGTGTGTGTATATATATATCCAAAACTAGGCAATTTGAATTGCAACATGAATTCAAAATGAATACACTGCTGGGAGAATCACGTTATCAAACGGATTACATGATTATTGCAAAACTCTTCAAAACATGAATTCACTTAGCAATTTTGGCAACAGAATGCATGCAATTGGAGTAAAAATTTCATAATTCGCATGTAGTTCAATACACTCACAAAACTGTGACCAAAAGAGTGTGCGGCAGGAAGTCTTTTTAAGCAACGCAATTTCCTTTGACAGCGTAGAGAATACCAAATGTGAAACTGACAGAAGAACAACGTCCTCTAGGAAACCTTTCAACAGATGGAAAGTCTGGCAACATTTCACACCACTTTCAAACTACAAAGTCCAGTTTACCACAGCTTGATACTACATTATAACAGCATGGGTAATGGAACAGCCCCACGGAATTCCTAGGAGGTTAGAGACAGTTTTATAGGCTAATCCCACTCCCCCCCCCACTGCAACATTTAGGGCATGGGGGCAGGGGAGGGGGGGGGGGGCATGTCAGGGGTTGAGG
>JBBPCX010000038.1:14507093-14517368 GCA_037974365.1 Hydrocynus forskahlii | reverse complement strand
CTCCCCCCACTGCAACAGTTATGGCATGGAGGCGGGGGAAGGGGAGGGGGGGCATGTCAGGGGTTGAGGGAGGAGTGGCAAAGATTGCAAGGTCTGAGCAAACAGGACGAATGATAAGAAAAGCAGTAAGGGTCTAATTCCACCCAGATAAAGAGACCCACATCCACATCCCCAGCTGTGTTATGGCTTATAAGCGACTTGTCATAGCACATCTAATCAAAAGAACAAGCCAGGGCCTTGAATAAACAGAGGAATGAGAGAAACACTTAATTTCCCCTTACACTAAATGTGGTTGATCAGCCATGACATGTCTGGTGCCTGTCGCTTCTTCAGTTTACCAATGCAAACTGCAATTAAAAATAGACTTGGTTATGTGGTTTCAGGCACTGTGTCGCATACCGTTATCTATATAAATGAACAAAAAACTAAATATATAGTTAACTCTGATAAATCTATAAACAAAAAATCTTTGCCCTTTTTTTCCTGATCAAACCTTTGCAAGTTTGTATTTTTTGCCATTATCTTTTCTTTAGTTCTTGAATTTTAAGAAGGCACCAAAAAAAAAAAAAAAAAAAGCCTAGGTTAATTATAACTGGATCCTGGATCTGATCTGGACGAGAAATAGAACGTGACTGGTTACTAAATTACAGCGTTGTGCCGTGTTTTTTGTTTACACCACTCAGCCCTCTTTCAAAGACAGGATGTAATGTTGCAGGCTTTCACCACACATTTGAATGGAGTAACATGACACTAGCAAGACAAAGTGAGAAACTGTAACAGCAGAGTACATGGCAACCGAAGCTGCATGCGCCACAGTGAAAAAGAACCATTCAGCATTGAGCTGGTGGAAATCATATAGTTGCCCCTTACATTCCTACAAGCATTACCTCAATGGAAAGTAAAATAACCCCTGCCGAATATGTTAACACCGTAAAGATTAGTCATACAGCAACTGACTGTCACACACTAAAGTCAAGCACAGTGTTGTCCACAGTCTGCCAGAAGGAAAGGCCAATCTGATTAATGTGGCGAGGCAAGTAAAGAAGGGAATACCTCCAATAATCTCATTTACAGAGGTCTCCTTATTCTCCTCAGGACTACCATGACCTCAGTCTCTGCCTTAAAGAAAAAGAAAATAGCTTGGCAAGTAAAAATAAATGCAAACTAAGCTCTGAAGTAAGTATGGGCAAAATAATGTTATTTCTCATTATCAGCATAATGAATGTCACAACAACATATGCTTTTCTGAGCATATTATGAGTATACATACTTAAGAAACAGCAACAAACTGCATGTTTCATCACCAAGAGAAAATAAAAGAAACTATGTTGGGAAAAAAATAGATCCATAGTTTATTTTTTAAAGCATGGCACTACCGGTGCTTTTTGTCTGTTCTAACATGCATGTTGTGTGTCATGAAAAAAAAATCACAAAGTATTTATGTTTGAATTTTGTGATATCACTAACCCCTATGTTGAACAATCATTTCAACTCCAAAATATGTTTCACTCTTGCAGTCTGCTGACTTGGTGAAATAAAAACTGTATAGTCCAGAGTCTATTTCAATCACACGTATCTTGTCAGGGAAAAAAAAAAATAAGGGCTGGGCGTTTATAAATCATGAGCAAGATCAATGTCCACATGAGAGCTTCATAAATGCTGAAGTATTGTAACCTGATGAGCCCACATGCTCTAAAGAACAAGAAGTTTGCGGTGCCATATGCTGTTATTTTTTGGTTATGAACCTGAGCAAAAGTACTTGGGTGATTAGTAGAACAGCTTGTGCTCAGGATTTAAAACTACAGCCACACTTAAGATCTGTAATACAAAATGTAGAGTAACTACTGAGATGTTAAAATAATTATTAAAGATGTGTTTTACAAATCCAAATTTGTTTTGCTTCCAGTCTCTCTATATGGTATGGTGATAAAGTGCGGAATCCTGTTTTGTTCCTCCTGTCTGTGGACATATAATGATATGCTGGAAGGAGCTGATGTCAAGGCAACCCTCCCATCCCACACAAATCAGAGAGTCCTTATTGTCTGGCTAATAGTGAGTGAGCATTAAAAGCTAGCATAAAAATACATCGCTTAACAGTGGAAAAAGTCTAATGCGTGACTTCAGTGACAAAAACTGTGCTTTGTTTTATGAAAGATCAGTTCCACTATTTCACTACTGAAACTGTGCTTTGGGAAGCAGTTCGTTTACAAAACAGAGTTCCTTCTCTCTGTCCCCCTACACCACTGGATCTCTGCAAAGAGTGATTTCTGCCAGAAAAAAAAAACATACTGTGATATAATTACATCATTACAACGACAAAATATCGTCCTATTAAATCACCCCTAATCTGACTTAACAATCAAGTCAAAATGTTTAAGGATCAAGAATGTTTTAATATTTGCAACCAAGCAGCCGGCCCCTTTAAAGTACATTCTTATTTCTCCCTTTCCTACCCGATAGCCAATCAGTAAAAGAGGACACAGTGAGGTAAAAACATTTCAAATTCCAGTTCAGCAAGTTTCCTACTGTGTAATCAGCCTCTTCCAACAGACCAAATGGTGCTCAAATTATTTGGAAATCATAAGGCTTACAAGGAAATAAAAATGGGGTTTTCTGAAACAATCCTCGTTAGATTTCACTGCCAAGAACAGGTTTATAATTTCTCAAATACTTGATTCAAATAATTGATATGGACTCAAAAAAAAAATGCAACTGATGTACTGCGCTGTCGTGTCAGTCCTCTAATGCCTCTCTGTGCTATCTATCTTAAAGAATGAAAAAAATGTTCAGAACAACGCCTAAGGTTTTACCCTTACTGTTCCATCTGATTCATTTGGAGAACTTAGTTTCCAAAATGCCTGTTCTTCATTTAACATCTCCGATACATTAGGTTAAGATAGTAGAGGGTATCTCTGTTCATCCAGTTTACCACAGAAAATTTGTTTTAAGGTATGAGCACAGAACATCTGAGAGAGTAAAACGTAAATTTGGATGCATCACAAACAGCACAAATGGAAAGCTTTGATGTGTTTCTAGCATAGTAGGCTATCACATACGCGCCCACATCACAGACTCAGTGAGTTTAAAACTGCAGGAAAGGCTTTATGAAAAAGAGCGGGGAAAAACATACCTGCATAGTACAGGGAGTTTGGTTTGTCTTTAAAGTGTTTGTAAGCAATTTACAAAAAATGTGTTCTATAAAGAAAGCAGTAATAACATGTTTACCTAATAACCCTCGCTTTATGCTATTTTGGGCAATAAAAGGGGGGGGGGGGGGGGGGAGTCAATTCGCTAGATGATCAGAAATCTTTATTGCACTGTGATCTAAATTTTTGCCCACATTACCCACTACTAGGTTAAGACAGTATGAGCTTTCCTAATCTACTTTGCTGACTGTAATGACTCTTACAGTGGTCCCTCAAGATGTCTGACAAAGGCCTTAGGGCTAGTGTGCTTTGCGAAAAAACATGGTACGCTTATAGACATGTGGAATGAAAGAAATAGATTTCCAGTTGACGACTGTCCATTGGGTCAAAGTATTAAGATTCAGATATTTGAAAGGGAGCAATTATGAGTGCACTTATTGTGAATTTTGATGGCTAATTCTGATTCCAGTTTCTTGAAAGCCCAACAGTTTGCAACTGTATGGGTTTTAATGAACATTTGAAAACACAATGGCACATTTCCAGTATTCTCTATAAGCCATCAAAGGTTGCAACATAAATAATATTTGCTCTTTAATGGGCCAAGCTGTCACTGAAATTTGACTCATGCTTTTTAGGACATCATAAAGTTGCACAAACAACTGGTAGTGTAATAATACACTCAGTCCCAGATTCGTTATACATGTTCTAATTTTCTCAAGATAGAAAATGATAAATGAAAATGATAATTGAAGACAAATGTTGATTGCACTCAGCTGTGGCTCAATCGAAAAATGAAACTAGAGCAATAAAGGTGACATAGGACATGACTGTGCAGAATTGGGTTGTTGATATTACTGGTTTAACACTATAAACAATTCAGTTATATCAAATATAACTAACGAAACGCATTTTCTTATTTTTTATTGCGATATCATGGTTTTTCAATATGTTATTACATCACAAATGATTGGCCAAAAATAATGAATGAATTGGCTGCGTTTGGAAGGAAATGTGATTCCCATCCCGACTTTGAATGTGCATCCTTAGCTGTAACAATTTCTAAACAAAAATGGGAAAAAAAATGAACATTGTCTTTCTTTAGCTCTATTTCATGGAAACTACAAAATTTCAAAGGTCAGATGGAATAGATTCAAATTTAAAAACGTTTTTACTTCAGTGGTTTTTGATGCTGATATTTCAGGTTTGAGAGGTTGAAAAAAGAAAATTTGCATTTTAGAGCTTTGTAGCATCAAGACATTGTCACAACAGAATTGTTTATAGGTGCACCCAGGGAAATGTCATTTCATGCTGTAGAAGAACTGCTCAATATTCATTTAATTTATAAAATCATGACGAACTAAAAACGCAGAAGCCTACATCTAGAGTCATTATTATTACAATCACTCCTAATTCTTAGATACAAGACAGGGAGAATTGGTCTCTATTTGGTAAGGAACTATGTTGCAATTAAAAAAGGAAGTGAAATGTCTGAACACAGAGCACAACTGTCACAGGCAAATTCCCTTGCGAGTCTGATATTAGCTTGCCTTATCAATTTACAGCTCAAACAACAGGAGTTTTAAGCCAATATCAGGACCTGAAGGCAATAAACTCGAAGTTGTGGAAGAGTACTGGCTCCAATAGCTATAACACGTCTTATTATCATGATCTTACATTAACCCAGTTTTATCCGTAGAAAACAATCTTGTGTGGGTTCCAGAGAGATGAATGATCTGGAAAAGTGCTTACTAGGCAGTGATGCAATTCTGTGATCATTTGCACAACTTCACAAGAATACAATTTGAGAGAAGATTTATGCAGTGAATATCAAAAAAACAAAAAAACAAAAAACAAAAACAGAATGGTGGTTAAAACAGCCAAAAGCACATGGCTGAAGCATATGGGCACAAGTGTTTATCTACTGGATCAAAAAGATCTTGACTACAGCTCAAAAGGAAAAACGTCACGTTCATGTAAGCCGGGATTCCCACATGGCATTCGTCCAGAGCATGAAATCACTGCTCTTCCCCTCCTCCTAGTTTTTTGGCAAGAACGTAGAAAAACTGTGCCAATAACAGTGGAAGAAGCAGAGTTTGGCAAAGAAACAGCTGAGTAGTGGCCAAGCCACTACTTCCTCCAGTGGTAAAACAGACTGTCTGTACGTAGGCCAGCTACCACTCTGTAAACACAGTTAATCTGTCAGAGCTTACTTTGGTGCTACTGAGCGAAGCAACGCGAGAATAACGACATGCAACGGCTTGCACCAGAGACCATACAGCTTGCCAAGCATGCCATGGCCAACAACTGTCTTTGAGTTATGACCCCATAAACAGTGCTGTTTGTGTTCTAATCACAAACTGCTTCTACTTCCAATAAAAGTAGTTCTTCCTGGGATCCGTACATGACTAAACAACACATATTTTGAATCATTTACTGGATGTGCACTTTTATCTAAAGAGCACAATCCCCTCCAAGTGCTTTTAAGTAATCGGACACCGATTCTTCCTGGTAACTTGCCATGCAGAAACCTGTTCAGCCAGCTCTAGCAAGGATTTGCAATCCTTAAAAGGAAAAAAAAACTAGAAAGACTGGCTTATAAACAGATTCCAAGTGCCTCATCTTATCAATACATGAAACCATGCACCACCACTCCCTCTTATACAGAGAAACACCCCGCTCAGCTAAAAACAAACAGCTAATTTATTTACTCCTCAGACACCTGCCTAATTTGAATTACAAAGCTGGATACGGAACCAGTCCTCTAGACACAGATTAAGTTGTTACAATGCTGCTCACGCCTGAAAACACAACGTATCTTAATGCCTCATTAATTTATGTCCTGCTTCTTCATTTCCTACTGAATTTAACGACAATATTTATTACGATGACGAAGATGGAGGTTGTTAAGTCACTGGCCTTGAATTCAAATATCTTACAATCCGTGGTACGTTAAACTGCTTAAAAAGAAAAATTTGCCTGCTCCATAGAACACTCATTTATCCCATCTGGAATGGCAGACAAACCTGATTGCTTCCCATCCAACATGTCTTTAAGCCCTTCACTTATAAGCTGAAAATTAATATTACCACATTGGGTCTCACTTCTGATATGAATCACGCATGTACTTGCACATGCATTTCAGGAAATGATTACATGCTGACAGGTCTAAACACCCAAATTTCTCCACATACAGAGCGAGAACATCCTTTGGTCTAAACCAAACCCAACGCAACAAACATGAAATTGAAACAGAATGCGCAGCCGCACATCCACTGGCAAAGCAAGGTACACTTGGGAGAAAGAGCAGAAGCTTTCACACAGCTTCTGCAAATATCAACCACTGGACCTTTGCTCAGTAATCGAAAGCAGAATCCCAGTGTCCAACATACAGCAAGCATGCCACCAGCATTTGACATTTGAATCCACATATATCACAGTAAGCACAAGTCATGTAGTGAAAAGAACAAGGCATGTTATTCATTAGACAGCCTTCTTTACGCAGACCGCCTCTTTAAGACTTGATCACTGACCATATGTTTCTAATCCACCAAGCCCAATGCTGAGTGGAGGCTCAGCTCTTCTATATTTCATCAAATACCTGCTTGAAAAATCATAACTAGGGTTTCACTAATCAGGTATAATTATGGCTGATCTCAATTTATATGCAGCCAACTTAGCTGACTGACGATTTTTTGGTGACTGAATATTCATTGTTCTTTTACATGTAAAATGAATTACTGATTTTCAAAAATTAAATAATTAACCACAAATACTGATAGGACTTCAACATGATTATGCATCGCTACTATTTACTTATAAACGGTAAGATTTAATCAGTTATTGTTATGGGATAACTTCAAATCAGTTATACTGAATTTCTAAAATGACATATGGGCAATTAAATCTATAAATCAAAGAAAGTGAAACAAACTGCTGCTTAAGCTTTTTCATGGTCTAAAATCTGGATTCATGAAAACATAAACAGATATTTAAAAAAAAATACTGGTTTACTGTCTACTTGTACCTAAAACCACAATGCAGACATCCTACACAAGCTAAATATGTCTTCAAAAGATCTGAGAGGCATCTCTGACTGCTAATAAGAACACATGCAAAGGTAGAATTCTCAACTCTAAGGAGGGTTTTTACTTTAAAAACAAAAACTACACTGTGACATACGGTGGAAAATTCCTCCAAACTTGGCTAACAAGCATATGGAAATACAGATTAAAAAAAACAAACATTTAAACCTGTATCACTGATTCAACCCTCTTTTTCTTCTGAGGGTCTCTTATTTGCTGTGTTTCATGGAGACCACTGTCAGTGATCAGAACCAGGCATCATTTTTTTTTACGTTCTACAGTTCAGGTGCACTTACAAGTATTTCAAGATCACTGTTTCACACAAGGGCAGGATTCTCAGCAATACTTGGTTTTGAAATAAAAAATCTGTATCAAATCAATCTGTTAAATATTCATTTACAGCTTACAAAGGCATTTTAACACATTAAAAGACTGAAAATCAAATCAAATGTTGACCACAGAATTGAAAACTGTACACAGTCCATGGAAAATATATTGTTACACCCCTGACTGCTAACACCCACAAACTTTAGTTTTAGCTGTGACCCGAGGAGTCAAATCAGCCCATGTATGGCTTACATAGCTCTTTGGGGCGGGGAAGGGGTTCCTGACACTGTTCTTGTGCTTATGTCAAAAGGTTTAAATCTAAAACATAACACAAAAAAGTGAGGTAACGGTTTTTCATGTCTCACCTTCTTGTAGCCATAATTAAAACTCAAAGGACCCCCTAACGAACATCTCAGGCTGTACAGGTACTCACAAAGAGACAAGATCCTACCACCATTCACAATTAGCCCTGATGTGTGAGGGGCTGCTTTTAAAAAAGACATCCATTTCGAACGAAAGGCCACAGCCAACAATCTCCTCTCCCTGTCAATGTTCATCAAATGCATTACACCACTATGAGTGATGTTTGCAGCCCAGTGACTCCCATTTATCTCTACAGAGCATGCATTTTTATTTTTCCACACACTTGAAAAGTTCAGCAGTTTAGGCTTTTCGTCAGGCAACATTTGTACATTTGGAAAAATGTCCTGCTTTCCACATGAACAGGGGTCAATACTGCACTTCCCCTGATCGAAAAAGGTTAGATAAACGTCTAACATGAGCTTGTCCTGCAGCTTTGACATGTAACATGAAAATGTAACACAGCCACACAAGTGTTTCACAGATTAGAGAGCAAATTATAAGAACCAAAATTCCTCCACAGTACCAGGGGGTCGTGTGGAGGCATGCAGAGACTCTTTATGATGATTATTGATGGTTATCAGACTCTGTAAAAGTGTGTTTGTGGTATTTTAGTGGATTTAAGCCGTTTTCTGAGCCTCCGTGTGTATAAATGAAGAGCCAGCAGGGCAGGGCTTCAGAAATACAATGTAACAGAGGCTAATCAGGCTAAGCTACACATATTATTGGAAAAAACATAGAAAATAACGAGACTACGGGTCATATTTCCCATAAGGAAGAAACATATATGTCTTTTAATTATTCTGAACATAAAATATGTCAGAAAAACTCACCAGTTCAGCTGTCGTTTTGTGTTTTGTACTCTTATGAAGCGGAAGGCACATTCCTGATATTACCCATGAAAAACAACAGCCTGTTTCACTGCTGCAGCTCTCTCCAAACTTCCCCAAGCTCAGCACGTTATCAAACTCATGTGTGAGGGACTAATACTACATTAATTCGACTTGATTTCGACATAGGAACTGTCTGGAAGGAAGAGGGCATCTTTTTTGCCTAATCTGAGGCGTGTCCTGGGCTGCAGAGGGGCGCCATTGGTTGACAAACAGCAATCAGATGCAAATTCCAAACCTGTGAATCAGAGGGAGGCCACCTTCCCCCATGACTAGGACACGTGTACAAATGACATGTTACAGGTTTGTGTTAAAAAAAAACCCCGAATAACCCTAGAATAAAAGGTATTATCAAGAATTCAACAGGCACTCTCAGAATTGAAAAAAACAACAACAGCCAAGTCAAACCTCATTATTTTTTCTCCTAATCAGCTTTCCCATCAATACTGGATCTAGTTGAACTACTCAACCCTCTCTGACAGGGGTCTACAACTTGGCGACGCTCCCTAAAGCCGAGAAGCGCCTCTGTGACCTTGTCTTTAGATCTGTATTCATAAAAGTCCCCTAAAGATGAGGGAAACTCGTCTGACGTTATTGAGAAATGTAAATAAATGTAAAGAAATGTTGAGTGACCCACACAAGATCAATACAACACAAATCAGGACCCAGACCGCACAGACAGTCTGTCTTGTCTGTCTTGAACTTTAGAGGGAGCATCGCATTTATGTATGACATATTTTATAAATAGATGTGTGTGTTTGTGTGGGTGAGTGGTGAGTGTATATATAATATATGCAGAGATAAAAGTTTGAAAGATAAGATGTGATAGATATATATAGATATATGTATTTGTGCATATACAAATTACACCAAATTGACATCTGTCAAATACATCACAGAATTACTCAACTGAATTAAATATTTAAATATTTTATGCTACATTTAATTCATTTGTGATAAAATTAATATACATTTAATGCATCTAAACAGAACAAATCAGAAAAGCAGCTTCATGTCCACTAAATAAATGAATTCAATGTGCACACAGAAATGGTTTCACCAGAGATTGTATTATTGCAAGAAATTAACCATAATTTTGTTCATTCAATAAGACAAGGGAAAATCGTCTGACGTTATAAAGAAATGTTGATCAATACAGCACAAATCAGGATCCACACAGCACATAGAGTCTGTCTTTCCTGTCTTATAATTTAGAGGCAACATGGCAATTTTTATTTTCATTAATTTTATTTTCCTTTTGATTACTGCACGATTTAGGCATTAAATATAAAAAAAAAAAAAAAAAACAAGTCTTCTTACACAAGCCACTGATTGTATAGATCAGTAATCATTGCTTTGGTCTACACCCATACACATTTACATGATTATCAGACACGGACATGGACAAATATAACACTGAATATAATACAACACAAAATATAAATATAACACTGAAAAATAAAAAGTGAA
>JBBPCX010000038.1:14491540-14506993 GCA_037974365.1 Hydrocynus forskahlii | reverse complement strand
TTTATATATATGTACATACACACAGAAAACATCAGATTAATTTTTCAGTCAAATACACAATAGAATTACTGCATTAAAAATTCATATTGTAATGCAATACATTTTTTCCAAAAACTGAAAAATGACAGCACTGGCAAACAGAATGCATTTAAACATAACAAAACAGAACAGCAGCTTCACTTCACTTATGAATAAATATTATGTACATTGTACACAGGTGATATTTTCACAAGAGATATTATTGCAAGAAATGAACCATAATTTAGTTTATTCAATAGTATTTCTTCAGTCACATTTAATTTGTATTCATATTTTAATTCAGCTTCACCTTACTGGAATTTTTTGTAATTAACAAATCCTAATGTTTTCAAATTGCTTGTTTCTTTTCTATTTTAATAGAAGCTGCTCACTTTTATGGCACCACAGTTCCACCTAGTGGACAGAAGTGGCATTGCAATTCAGAACACAATGAGGATGACTCAGTAAATTCCAATCTCACCACAAATCCAGAAATATCCAGACACTTACGAGTGAATCAGCTAATTTAAGGTCCCATCCTTTCTGACACTTCGGTTATTCAACTGTGCAGACATAGTTTGTACAATCTCCATAGAAAGCACAGTTATTAGAACAGGACGTTCTGGAGCAGCCGTACATCAGCCTTAGCTTAATATACTCAATGCCAAGTACTGGCTAGAGGAATAATAAGCTTTCTCTGTGGTGACGACGCACCATTCAGTATCTTTGGGCTGAGCTGCTGTGGCATTTGTGATCCAGAACTAATCCTCCAACATCAGCTGACCTCACCAATGCTTTTGTGGCTTATTGCAAACAGATCCTCATGATAATGCTTCAGTACCTAGTGTAGTTTCAGAGGAAACACTGGAGGAACAGATGTAAACTTTTGGTCATATAGGGCTGGTCTCCCAGACCATGATTAGAGTAAACCCTAGACTAAAAAGAAATCAAAGACTAGGTTTAATCCATATCTGGGAAACCAGCCCATGGTGTATATTCATTTTCCCAAATTAACTGACATTACATTTCCAAGCAGTTAAACACTCCCAAGTCACCAGATTCAGAATGGCATTATCATGCTATATCCCTAGTATATGGACGTCATATATACAGATTAACGGAATCTTATCCAGCTGACTGTAGCCTAGTCCACAGTTAAGAACACACCAGCAACAGATCCTAGGACACATAGTGCATTTCTGTGTTGGCATTCACATTCGGCTGCTGGGCAACAGACACCCGGTCTTTGAAGAGACAGTGGAAAGTTCTCTTGAAAGCCTTGCGGAAGTTGGCGCCCATGAAGGCGTAGACTATAGGATTAATGCAGGAGTTGCTGTACGACATGCAGTGCGCCCATATCTTCACTTTGTAAGTGTAGTAGTCTTGGCGGAAGTGCGAGCTAAAGGCCTGCACCATGATGAAAAGCTGGATCGGACCCCAGCATAGAACAAACAGCTGCACGATCACCAAAACCATTCGTGACACTTTAGCCCTCACGGCAGCACTGTGCTCGGTTTGAACCTGCAGCTGACAAGAGTTACAGAAAAGACAACATTTTGTCATTGCTACTAACACAGTTTTATTTCATTTGAACAGATACATACCTGATACACCAGCCACGATATTAAAACTACTGATGCTAAGTAAATAAGATTTTTCTAATTACAATAGCAGCTGTCAAGCAGTGGGATAATTTAGACAGCAAGTGAACAGTTGGTTCTTGAAATTGATTTGTTGGAAGCAGTACAAATAAGTAAACATAGCAACTAAAATAAGCGCCAAAATAGGTCAAGACCTGAGTGACTTTGACAAGGGCCAAATTGAGATGACATGATGATTGGGTATGAATATTAAAACTGTTAGTGATGCACCAATATGGAAATGGTGGAATATTTTCTGCTAATGCCAGGAGTCCATCCAATGTTGACAATGGAAGTTCTTACTTATACCATAATTAGTATTACAGAAAATATATAATATTTACTTCAGTTGGGGTTACAAATGCAGCAAAATGGATAAAATGCAAATATTAACAATCTGGCAGCCCACTGCCTAAACATTCTGCAGGAGTACAAGAAATTAATTATCAGACATCAATTTTAAATATTGGTCGAATCGTAACTTCAGTACTGATGTGATTTCAGTGTCAGTAATACCTGAAAGTTATTGTCGACAGGTTCCACAGCTGGTCGGCCCATCTGGTGTAACATTACCAGATAACAGACACAGATCGTCACCAGTGGGAGCATATACACAGCGAGAAAATTGTAGAGGATGAAGGCTTTTTTTTGTGTCGGTGTGGGAAAGCTCTCAGTGCAGAACACCTGAGGCCCATTCCATTCTCCTGTTAAGGTCCTGGCATACAGTGGCACCGGCACAGACACTAGGAAAGATCCTGCAAGAAGAAAATCAAGTCAAAGTCCAAATATGCTACAAACGTCCAAAAGTTTGTAGACACTGCTCTTGAATAAGTGATTTCACACAATCGAGCTCCACCCAGCACCTTTTAGATGAGTTGGACTGGTGCTTGTGATCCAGAATGGATCACCCAATTTCAGGACCAGGAATCAGTAATGCTCTTGTGGCTGAATGCAATCAGATCCTCAAGGCAATGTAATCTATTGTAATTTTAGAGGAAATGCTGAAGGGTCAGGTGTCTACACACCTCAGTAAGGCTCATCTGGCTGAAGGCAATCAAATACTCACAGCAATGAATATCCAGTTCTGACTTCCCAGAAGAGCAAGTGTCTACAAAAATCTGCACATACAGTATATTTGCAAAACATTTTAAATTTGTGGGCCAAGTTAGCAGATATTTCAAAGCACTGTTTTGTTTTCCTAGGTGTGAAGCTGATCTGTTCCTCCAGAGAAACAACAATATTAGTTTCTAATATGAGTAAAATAAGTCACAAGAAAGCTGCAGACCTATCCAGATTCCCAGGCTGACCATGGTGGCGACCCTTGGGGTCCGACACTGTAAAGAGCGGAGTGGGTACACAGTGACATACCAGCGGTCCACACTCATGACTGTCAGTGTCACACAAGTGGCCTGTGCAGAAACCTGTTATATACACAAAGACCAGTAGTGAATGGGCTATTAAGAACTCACAGGTCATTCATACTATTATTCATACTTTGCAACAGTTAATTGTTGGGCACAGTATATTATCCAAAATTATTCCGAAGAGTTCCCCTTTAAAGAAGGGGTTTCAGAGATAACGAAGGAAAAAAGCAATCAGTACTCCTTACCTGTTGGATGTAGCTCACAAATTTACACATGAAATTGCCAAAAATCCAGCTGGGCAGAGGGTAAAGCGCAGCAGTGAAGGGAACACAGCAAACCAGGAATGTGATATCAGTCATGGCCAGGTTAGCTGAGGAAGGGGAAAATGTATTCACATTCAAATGTGTCTCTCAAAAAAAAAAAAAACTGTTTCACCCCATGGACGGTCACTTAATAGCTCATTTAATGTCTACCAGTAGTCTGGTGATCCACATTGTAATTATAAATGTAATTACATATTTAAAAAAAAATTAAATATGAAATTTTGTTAAAAAAAGGTACTCAAATGGTGAACATGCAAAAAATAAAAAATAAAATAAAAAAAGAATGAAAAAAAAGAAATAAATAAAATGGTGAACATGCAAAGAATACTGAATATTTTTAGGACACATTAAGCGAGTAATATGCAAATATAGAAAATCTCAAAAACTATACAAATGCACGTGTGTAATTAAATGTATATGTAAGTATACATACATACATTCATACTATACATATATAAACACACACATACACAATACTTCCTTACCTATATAAAAGTTCGTTGCTGTCCACATTTTCTTGTGTTTTGAAATGACATAGAGAACTAGAGAGTTTCCAACGAGTCCCAGCACCATGATGATCCCGAACACTAGCGGCACAAGCCAGGCGTCCACCAGCATCGGAGCCTCCTCACGGGGGTCAGGGGCTCCAGCAGAGCCGTTACTGGAGTTCACCCACACGGTCATGGTCAGCTCAGCCTCCTGAACCCAAACCAGCTCTGACCGCGGCCACAGACAGCTGGACCGGAGCTGGAGGAGTTCATCTCTCCCCTCAAACAGCGGAGACCCTTCGGGTTAGCAGCTCCGAGATGATTTTATAGGGGAACCTCTCGCATCCAGTGGACCCGCCCACAAAGACAATCCCACTTGTGAGGAACTGAATATGTCGTTTTTTTTGTTTTTAGGCTCTAAGATCTGTCCAATTGAAACGGCACTCATTTATGTTTGGACAGATATAAACTAATTAATAAAAAAGTACACGTAAACAATTAAATTTATTAGCATTAAATAATGCGACTGAGATAGAGATGGACACCAGGCAACATTAAGGCTATTATTCCCATATACCTTTAGAAGCCAATCAATATCCAATACAGAATATAGATAAACACAATAAATGTGGACATTTGCCACTGTAGATATCAACTGTGTCTCTGTGTATATAAGAACAAGAGGAAAGACATAAGTAGTCATTTTTTAAAATGGATTTGCTGAAACCGGCACCCACATAAATATCAAGCTTCAGGAAAAGATAAGTTTACTGCTTAAAGAAAGCAACTTTTTAATGTGAGGATTGATTCTCAGAAGAAACATCAGAATGAACAGTATCATTGCTTTGGTGTTAATCCGTTCCCTCATGAAAAGTTTATACCAATTATTTGTTGTATGTCAATGGGTGATTTTGCAAATGACAAAAGTATACAAACATTCAAAACCAATACCTGCTTGACTAAGTATTTATTTCAATGTTTAAATACAGACGTGAACAGATCACACATGACTTGCCTCCCTGTTACACAATGTTCATACACAAAATGATCCTGAAGTTCACCCTCGTACCAGTTCCATTTGTTCTACCAATGAGTAAAATGACATGTATTTAAGCACCCTATGGTCTATGGCGTAAATATATTTGCAAAGAACTACCATTACAACTGCCATCTACAGACAAATATAAAGATTCTACAAAGCCATCTAAAAAGTCCAGCATTCGCATTGACAGCAAAATGTGGGACTCATGGCTTTATGTGAAAATGTGTTTGACGTGTTTAGAAATACACATTCATAAAAGTTGATGCCTGAGAAAATGAGTAATCACACACACACTTGCACTTTGGTTTGTAACACTAACACACCGACTGGTTGAGTGTCTCCAGCCTCTTCAGAGTATAAAATGTCACAAGATTTACTCATGATGTAAACCACAACAAGCCTTGATCTATAAATGTAGAACACGAAAAAAAAGCACATTACAGACAAATTGGCATGCATGAGTAAGGCATAGTTGTGAGTGCAAGTTGATAAGTGCAGTAGGGTGTGTGCTTGTGTGACACAATAGGGATGACAGGGAGGGAAAATAGCTATCAATGTTACAAGGCTACCATACCTTTAAGGGTAACCCTGCAGAACATGCGTACATCTGAGGCCTGTCCCAACCAATCAAAATACACCATAATCAATAATGGTCCTGTTAAGATTATTTCTGAATTTCTGCACTGTAAACAGTTCTTCAGTTAAGTGCTGCATTTTACTTGACTGCAGTCTAGTAAATGTTCAAAATAAACAAAAGGAGGGCACCACACGTGACAGAATTCCTTGATAACAGAGGCATCATAACCACTGCCTTTACTAGTAGAAAGTGAGCATATTTGTAAGATCACAAAAACATATTTGGTAGTAGATTTTACATCAAATATAACCGTTCAGTCTCCAGCACGACAGCAATGATATTTAACAAGAAAATGTGATAAAACATGCAATGAGCACTGATAATATTAGTGATCCCTATTCTTAAGGGATTGATTTCATTATTGGAATCTTTAGAGACTTGGGGTTTCTACACCTTCTACTCCAGAAACCCCTGACATTGTTAAAGATTTTGGACTATTCAATGTTTTTCTGATCAAACGATCTTAAATCTCATGATTAGTTCCAGCCTTCGTATCAGTCTTGAAAACACAGTGGGGTCGAGAAAAAGTCTAATTCATTGTGTAACTGCTTTGAATAGAGGCACTTAAAGATGCTATCAGTAATACACTAACATTTTTTTGTTTTTCTTGTCACATACTAGCACAGAAAATATTTGCCTAGGTCGTATGTATGTCAAAATAAAACATCAAGGTACAGAACATTCATCTTGTACTGCCAAATAAAGCTCATTATCACTTTTTGCGATATCACAAATTCCTAAGTAGTAGCAAAGGTCCAGTTCACTGATAGCACCAGTAAAAGCCCTTGGGGACGAAACAGCACACCTAAGGGGACAGGATTATAAATGCTAATCATACAGATGTTGTATCATCAAAAAAGAAATTACACAGAGAAAATCCACATGTTTCCAGTACAAAGACTATATGCACTGTAAAGAGTTTATGGAACTAGTGCAAGAATCTAAAGACATGGTGGCCTGCTCACATAAACAAAGCCTTTCTAACATGAATGACAGACACCAGGCTTACAAGCCTGTTTATTTAAAGCTGCTTCTAGATTTCATACTGGCCAGTTTATATGGCAGTGTTTAAAGGTGGCAGTCCTTTCAGCTCATTTGTTCCAAGTAGGCTGACAGCAATGGACAAGGAGGGAGGAACTCCTCCTGTTTGTTCACAACCTTTGTCTGCCGATCCCCTTTACAGTCAGAGCCTGCATCACAAGACACATAGGTATGTTAGCATTTAGCTTATAAAACATGTAAAAAAAAAAATTCAACATGCAGAATGGGGGTGTATTAGATGATCCTTCTTTGTCTAACTACTCAATAAATGGTTAAATTTCAAGACAATTTGCTTTAAAATATGATGACAACAAAAGATATTTACAAGTGACATGTTTTATCATATTTTAATAAAAGAGGTTACAATAAACTCCTCTGAGAACACAGTGAACTGGTTGGTACTTTGGACCAGCTGCATGCTTTGTTAAAAAGAGAGCATAAATGGTCTGTTTACTTGGATTTAGTGCAGCTCAGTGTGTCTTAAATAGAGAACTGCTGGGTAACTACTCTGTCTGGTCCAGCTTATCAAACCTCAGAAAACTACAGTAAGGTGAAATTACTCAAACACTTCTGTTTATTTAATACACTTACAGTGCATACAGCCACTTTAAATAATGTTTGATAATGTTGTCCCTGAGAGCTTCAGGAAGCTCTCTCACCTTCATCTTAATTGCTGCTCACTGTGCGCAGGGAAATATTTTATTATTTGATATTTTATAATTGTTTATTCTTTTGTTTTGTTTATTTTAAACTTTTACCATATACATTAATCAGAAACATAAACGCCTGGCTAATACTGTGTAGGTCCTGTCAAGCTGCCGAAACAGACTGGACCTATGGGGGCATGGACTGAGAAGGTGTACCCAAGAAGATGTTAGCAGCAGATCTTTTAACTGAAGAGAGCTTCCATTTCATGTACACTGTGGCTTGTACTTTGTCTGCAAAAGGTGTTACATGGCTGATAGGTGATACGCATCACAGTAACATCCGAGGTTTCCCAGCAGAACATTGCCATGAGCATCACACTGCCTTGCCTTCTTCATATAATGCATCCTGAAACCAGGTCTTCTCCAAGTAACTGATGCACACATACCCAACTGTAGTTCTCAGTGATAACTGTATTACATTTTTGCTTGAAATGCATATCCTTGCCCATAAATCCACCAGGAAATCATGGCCCATGGTCCATTTCTAATGCTCACACGCCCTATAGGTACTTTCAGTGGTGGACAAGGGGTAGCATGGGCAATTTGAACAGTCTGCAATAATGTAGCACCATATGCAGCAGCCTGAAATGTGTTCCACCACCTTTCTTTAATAGCCGGCACGAACTTTTTCAGCAACTGGACCAGGCAAGCCACCCGTTACTTCACTTGTGCATCAGTGAGTCTTTCCTGGACAGGACCCTGTTGCTGGTTCCCCAGTTGTTCTTTCCTTGCACCAATTTAGAGAAAATACCCAGGGACAGCCCACAAGACTTGCCACTTTGGAGATGCTCTGACCCAGTCATCTACCCATCACAAGTTGGGCCTTGTCTATCAGATCCTTACCCTCGCCCATTTTTCCTGCTTCCAACACATCATCTTCAAGGACTGATTGTTCACTTGCCACTCCTTGACAAGTGCCATTATAACAACATAACTGATGTTATACACTTCACCTGTCAGTGGTTTAATGTTGTGCATGATTGGTGTTTGCATATTTCAACACAGTATTGAAAAATTTTACCAATCAATTTCACTTTTAAATATGTCTTTTTATGTTTATAGATATTTTTGTACACACAGTTGTGTACATTTTAAGTAGATATAGGTATTGGAAGTTTAATAAACAACAGAAAAAAAACTGTCTATCACTGTATATATAGTGTCTTTTTTGCCACATGCTAACCCTTTTTTATATTTTAATCAGTCTCCTTAGAATTTTACACTGGCCAAAGAATCAGCAGACACCTAATGCATGCTACTTCAGTAATAATCACTTCATTTACTTACTGGCTGAGACGAGGTCCATATACTGACAGATAGCATGAAGCAGCAGCCTCTCAAAACTGGTGGACATAAACACTCACAAATGAATAAGAAACGTTCTACAGAAAAGGGTTCTACAAAAAGGATATATTTCAGCATCTCTTTAATACACAATATTTCTTTTGTAGAAAACAAATATACCTGCTGCCAAGTTTGGTGATATAGATCGAGTGTGGCTTAGCTCCGAAGAACGTTAGTAGGTCAGTTTCAAGAATCTCCAGTGTCCCCTACAATGGAACAGTTCAGGAGTGAGGGACAGCTGAAGCAGATGCAGAAATGTTGTAGAGCAAACTTATCTACAGAAGGCCAGTGTGGAAGCAGGTTGTTGCTCAAAATAAGCAGGACCATATCTGGCTCCATTTAATCAATTGGATACAGTCCTTAAATAACTCAACACATGTGCTCGCTTGCTTTGCTGGAACAAAAACTATTGGCCCTATGCAGATAACATTGGATACCACTGACATAGAAGAAATACATTTTTTGTGCATTCAATGCTCGACCACTCCAACTTACATAGGACATATCTATTACGCTGAACAGTTTGGCTCACCAAGGGAATGCGTTTTCGTTTCAATGTTGCACGCAACCGCCGATCAATCCTTTGGAAGCATTCCTGAGCAGTGTAGGCAGGATTCACTATTGAAAGAGAAACTATTACTAACCACTAGCCCAGTATTAGCTTATAGGCATCAACTTATAGATCAGTGCTACCCCAGAACGGACAGAGTGCAGCAAAATTTGCTGTTTTCTCTGCTCAAACATGCCTACTAAGCCTGGTAACTCACAGTTAATTTGAACCAGGTGTTTCTGAGCAGAGAAATCCCCAAACTCTGCTGGCTCTAAAACTCAGAAGCTGAACAATCTTGTGATGGATCCACTAAAAGATGACCAGCCAAGGACAATCAATAACAGTCTTTTGTGTAAGCATATGTGGTGTGAATGGTGCCTCACGTTCTCTCTGATCTTTGGGCTCCTTGCTGGCGCTACTTCTTCTTGCCTCTTCCTCTAGCAGGGCCAGCAGTTTCTCCTGTTCCTCTCCTGAGCGGTTCATGAAGTCACTCCAGTACTGAGAGAGACAGGAAATACTGTTTTAAAAACACTGATGTGTATTTAATCCAAATCACCGGAACAGGTTGCTGTACCTCCACGTAGTCTCCATTGGTGCAAGCTTCAGTGAAGACTGTAGGTGAGGCTGTCTCGCAAGCTTCAGCCTCGTCTTTGGAGCACTCATCACGCTCCAGAAGATTAGCCAGGTAGCGAGCTATTTCACAATTTGGTTATTACAAGGGGAAACAGGTTTAAAACTGTATTTCTTAAAGGGGAATTCCAATAATTTAAAATGTCTGCATAATTCAGAAAAAGGAGACCACTGAAGATATAAACAAAGACATTATTGGTGTTTTCATAACAAATGGTTCACCACCGAGTAAATTGATGACATTTTACAAAGTCAAGGAACCAGGGGGTGTAATGCCAGTCATACACCTTAAAACTGCACCCAGCATGCACCTTTTTGCTATAAATGGAATTTCTTAAAGATATGTTTCGCCACATATTAAGTTTAATATTAATATTATTAAAGATCAAGACTACTGTAAAAAAAAGTATCAGGCATCAGTAAACTTAATTGAAATCTTCTGTGTAATATCTCTCTGTGAGGCAGCTTTTCGAGGCATTAAATGCTTCCGAGTCCTAACACCACCACTGTGAACAGTTCTTGCTTGGTCAGTTTCTCTAGAACAGCCCATTTCACATCAATCCACTATAAAGGACGTTGTTTATGTACTTTATTTATTTTGACCATTTAATTATGCAGAAATGTTTAAGAATCAGAGGCGTTTCTCTTTAAGAGCGATAAAATAACATACAATACAAAAACTGAGAATGATCAGGTAGGCATGCCTGTGAAGTAAACTATTAAACAGATTTGCAGTATTAAACAGACACTCACAAGAGACTCTAAAGGAACCACTTACTGTTCTCCTGCCTCCTCTGGCTTTTTCGACCCTTGGCTTTGGGCGTGAGGTCAGAGTTGCGAATGGCCTGGCTTATGAAGAACTGCTTCTTTTTGGCTGGAGAGACTCGTTTGGCAGGTGAGCTGGGCAGTGAGGAGCAGCGCTCTTCTATCAGGCTAAAAGACAAAAACAGATCTGTTATTGTAGAACTGATACCTACATTAAAGAAATTGTTCCATCTTTCCCTACATGTAGTTGATCAGCTCAGATATGCTTCCTCTATTTTAGTTCTAGCCTTAGAACAGAGATCTTTAGATCCGTAGCTACCACAGCTTATATGACTTGGCTGACCCACTTTTGGGACAGATGGAAAAAAATCGCACAAAAGCTTTTAAAAATGACATTCTTTCTGTACACTACTCCTTCATATTTGTTACCCCTGACACCACAAAAAAATTGTATAGAGGATCAGGTAATAATATATTACCATTTGCAAATCACTTTGACAAGGCTGTGCACTTATAACTATTCTAATACCACTGTTTTTCTCACCAGCCTCATCGAAGTAGGATTGTCTGGCTGAATTAAATGCAATATACCAAAACTCTCAGCTGCTTGCTCTGTAAACACTAACCTACTTTCTTGCTGTTTTAGTGGGCAGAGCCATACACTAACATGGCTTATTTTTAGCTCTGGCATTCAGGCTGAACACAGAGCTCTAAAAGTGGGGCAGGAGCTTTAAATCAAATGTGATTTAGTCCATACAGGCTTCAAGCAATGCAGCATTAATACATGCTTGCATGCATAAACGACCCTTTACTTTCTATGAACTGATCTATTTTGCTGTGAAGGCTAATAAGCTAAAAGTGGACCCTGATTTGAAATACAGCTCCACATTAAATGGTGCAGCAGTGCCTGGAACTGATACAATCTTTAAGGTGGAACTGAGAGCTCCATTAACGAGTACGGAGCCAATTTAAGCCCAATTTGAAGGCTGGGATCCAAGTTGGACTCATGAACAAAAGCAGAATTAGTGATCAAGCAAGAGATCAAGATCAAGTCAAATAGGTGGTCGTGTTATGATCATCTCATATTAAAGCAAGTTGTACAGACAAGTAAATAGGTCTGACAGCTGGGCTGCTTTTTTCTTTGTTTGGCGTTAGATAAGTTATCCAAATGACGACTTATATAATCCCAGTTTTGGCTGGGGTTCACCGCCACGTCTCCTTCTTTTAGGTTACTTTGCTGGGTTACAACGTTTAATCAGGCCCCAAAACAAGTCATAAGAAACCTTAGATAGCTAGCTATTTACCCAGTTTGCTAAGGTTTTTACATGAAGCAAGCTATTATTAACTATCGACCTAGCTGAGAAGGAACCAAAACAGTCTCATTTAAACTATAAATCGCACGCCTTCGTTTCTATCTTGTAAATAAAAGTAAATCTTGAAAAGTAAAAGCTTAACAGCAGAGCTAACCTAGCTAGCCTGTGCTGCTAGCACGAAAACAGATTTACTCACATTACATCTTGCTCTTCGTTGTTGTTACTGTTGAGCACAACCATCTCGCAAGGTTAGAGCAAAGCAAAATGACACGGTTTTTAATAAATGTATAAATTTAGCTGGACGTCTAAAGGGAGGGAGCCGCCTTAAGTGCTGACTTCTGCTTCCAGGATCAGCCCGGTGCAGTGTTATGAGGTGGGACAAGCCGAGGCTCTTTAAAAACAATCTGCCTGTCAGAAGGGGAGGATCATTTCATGTTTCGTTAAGATCTGAGTCAAAACTTCTACTAAAGCTTCGTGAGTTTAAAATGGGTAAACTCGCCACTCAGCGTGCACATTTTTATTATTTACAACACTAAAAATCTGACGGGGAAAAATACACAATAGGGACAAAAGTATTGGGACGCCTGACCATTACACCAACAGACTAATAACATTGCATTCAATACATAGACTTCAATATGGAGTCTCTGTGCGTGCCACCTTCCCCTCTTCTTTAAAGGCTTTCTACAAGATTTTGGAGTGTTTATTTGCCCATTCGCAATCTCCGTTCCAGTTCATCTGAAAGGTGTTAGATGGGGTTGAGGTCAGGGCTCTGTGAGGGCCAGTCAAGTTCTTACACACTAAACTCATCCAACCATGTAGTTATGGACCTTGCTTTGTGCACTGGGGCACAGTCATGCTAGGATAGAAAAGGGTCTTCCCCAAAAGGGTCCTGTCCACAAAGTTCGAAGCATGGTGGTGTCCAAAATGTCTTGGAGAAGAATAAAGAATTACCTTCACTGGAAGTAAGGGGCCTAGCCCAAACCCTGGAAAACAGGTGCACCCCAATACTTTTGTTCATATAGTGTATGTATGCATACATGTTAATGGTAGGAACAATTTTTACATTGCTAAATTACATTGCTCTGTGTTATGTATCAGTTTTCACAAGTCAAATCTGACATATTACATCTTTGTATTGATTAAATTACAAAATAATATTTAAATTAATTGTAAAGTGTTTGGGGGGGAAAATGCTAAACAGAATGTCCGTACATGTCAAAGTGAATCATGTTCTTAAATATAAGAACAGAATTTAGATGTGGAACAATCCATTTATAAAAATGTCCGAATTTGAACCTAACAATTAGAAGTGTGACCTTGATTCATTTTTATTTGTGAAAATGGATTAATTACACATTAAAATGTATTGTATCTATAAATCTATTGCATTCATACCCAGCATTTGCGTATATAGAATATTTAATTGTCATAGTGTTTTTTCTACAGATTTTTATTTAGACTTTATGTTTTGTATTGTTCTTATTTCTGTGTGTCTGTGCAGTCATTACACAAGCAATGTCGTCCGGGACCAATAAAGTTCTCCGATTCTGATTCAATAATCTAGTTTTTATTAACCTAATAATATGGTTTATATTATAATGACCTTAACTTTAAAAATAACAGGGAACACTGAAAAAATAATAAGTAAAATGGTTTAAATGTTGTAACAGGTAGTAAGGTTTTACTAAATAAAACTCACATTTTATGTTTGTCTTAAACAGTGATTCTGTAATGAAGCAAATAAAGTGTCTCCTTTCCTGTACTGTCTATCTTCTTGCACTGCTTCCTACATGAAGATTTTAGCCCTTAGAACTCTCCTCTGGTTCTCACACTGTCCTGAAACTTGAGTGTTCCCTCAAATTGTAAATAGCTTTGGATAAAAGCGTCTGCCAAATGAATGTTATGTAACGTAAACCATTATATAACATCTACATGATCACATTAGAATTAGGCCTTTAAAATTTAAAATGTTCGAAATAAGTAATAGAATAAGTTAAAACTGCACAGCCCTGTACGCAGTAAGCAGCAGTCTGCAGGTGGTACACAGTACTGTAGTAATTTTAGTGGCAGCACAGAACAGTCACAAGCAGGAAAAAAAAAAATCAGACAGGGTCAGGGTGACCACATCAATGGCAGTGGAAATTGCTGAGTAATTGTGCTACTCATGTGAGGGGGCTTGAAGAGATCGAAACACAAGTGCTGTTGTTAGTGTGAGTCACTCTGCTCCAACTGCCCCTGCCAGGAAACTTTTTAGAACCATTTTACAAATTGCTCCCCATATATGATCCCAATTGTGTCTTTCTTGCCTTTCTTTGCTTTTACACACAAAAAAAAAATCAATGCATAAAATGCCAGTGTTCTCAGTGAATGTTTATTTGCATATATATATATATATATATATATATATATATATGTATGTATCCACAGAAAATAATTTATAACTATATTTTTTAATATCAGATAGTTTCTAAAGTGCATTCAGTTCAGTAATATATGTAACTTTGGATTTACAGCGACATTTTTTCTAACATGCAACAGAGTAAAAACATGTCAAAAAGAGAATTAGAAAAAGGCTGCCCTAATAAAAGGCGGTGTTTGGGTGTAACACCTCGTCAACACTTTTGCCATTCAGACAGATGCAGAGAAATCACATCATAAACTTGCATGAACATAAAATGTATGATTTGTCACCAAGTGGAACTGGAAACGACATACACCTGAAGTGCAAGTACCACCATGAAGATTACAGGTTCGTAGTCTTTTACAGAGGGATCCTGAGAAATGTTCTACCCTCCCAGTACAGTGACCCATTCAAATTCAAGTCTTTAAATCAACCACAACAAAACACACACAAAGAGCTGCTGAACTGATAGAGATGCCTGAACATTAGAATCTTTTACAGTAACAGTGATCGGTATTGGTATATAGATAGAACAAGGCACCACATAAAGACAAGAAGTAATAATGACTGGAAAGCACACAGCAGTATCATGAGCCATTGGCTGTCCCCTGTATAAGAATCTGCCCGATTATAGAATACATTCAGCTGTATATTGTTAAAGTGTTTGTCCCTCTAAGATTTGTCATTTGAC
Source organism: Hydrocynus forskahlii (assembly GCA_037974365.1). NCBI lineage: Eukaryota > Metazoa > Chordata > Actinopteri > Characiformes > Alestidae > Hydrocynus > Hydrocynus forskahlii. The sequence continues at coordinate 14,492,036 of JBBPCX010000038.1, read as the reverse complement.
TCTTTTTGCTAAAGTGAAGGAGTAATGAGCTAGTAATAAGTCTGCAAACTCCAAGTCACATTTCCACCTGCTGACAATATTCAAACTGGATTACTTGCCATTCCCATTACGATTTGAGTTTGAGTTTGAGTGCAGTTGTTACTTTCATCATTGTTTATAGTTTGTCATTACTAAAACAATTGATTTTGATGATTTTGCTGCAAACTGAGATAGAAAATGTATAGTTCATACACTACGGTTGAAAAGTTTGGAATCACTATTGTCACTAATATAAAACAAACCAGTCACACCCAGATCTGGACCAGTGCACTGTACAGTGGTCATCTTGGGATGTGGGCGTGCCAGTTTTGTCATCCGCTTGAACATGAAACTCAAAGTTAGCAGACGAGTGGTCTGGATAAGAAATGATGCATGTGATCAAGGAGCTTATGAGGAAACTACTTTTCTAATAATTTATAGGAAGAGATATCTAAAATACTGCATAAAATTAAACTGT
>JBBPCX010000038.1:14462835-14491440 GCA_037974365.1 Hydrocynus forskahlii | reverse complement strand
ATTGTTCCCAAAAAACATAAAACACCTTGCGCATGTCTTGCTTACAGTACTTCATTCTACACTATTATTGAATCAAATGACGATTATTTTATTTTACAAGTCTAGTAATTACTATGACAAGTGGTGCCAAACTTTTGAACAACAGTGTGTATATCAATGATGACCACGATGAATTCCAAAACATTAGGAAAAATTTGTGATCGCTCATTTTTGCCAGATTTCATTTTTACCAGACTTACATCTTGCTGTCTTGTGTTTTGGGCTTAACCAGAAAAAGTTTGGCAGGGTCTTTGCTCCGAGAGCTCTTTCCTTCTTTGTGCTTTGCCCTGTTGTCTGAGGACTCCAGCACAGGCTGCATTTGGATCTGCTGAGGTTGCTTTGTTTCTGATAGCCCACCAGGTTTACCTTCCTTATTCTTTGTGCCTCCAGCTCTTGGCTGAGTGGATTTGTTTGTTGATGGGGAATGGGACGGTTGAGCTGCTCTGACTGGGGAATGTGACCTGCCGGGTTCAGGAGAAGTGTTTGGAGATGGTGTAGGTTGGATTGGTTGAGTGGCCGGGTGTGGTTGGATACTTTGTCTGGACTGACGTCTGCGAGTTTGAGCTGCTCCTGATCCACCATTTACTGCCACCCCTTTTAGCTGGTCATCGTCATCTGTCTGCTCCTTGGCAAAGTTGACAAATACCTGTGATAGAGAAACATTTCACTTTTAGCACTTTTCACCTCAAATTTTCTTTTTCATGAATTATATTTATTTCTTAAAATTTAATGCTGCCATCAGTTTCTAACCTGGTCCAGTGTTGTCTGAGAGATGGAATAGTCTGCTATTCCCAGCTCTTCATAGTTGTTTGCCAGAACATCAAACACTCTGGCAAGGGAGCATGCGTGAGACGGCAGCTGATACTGTAGAACGCTGAGATGTCTCTCCTTCAGCTCTATTCCAGGGAAGGAGTTCTTAATGTAGGCATCCACTGGGCAGGGTTCTTGTGAAGGAGTGGACAAGCGAAGGATTATAGTGTAACCATCTCCAAACCTGTTAGAAAGAGAGCATACAGAGGTATTGGATGTTTCTTTCACATTCATTACTAATTATATAGAATAGGAAATGTATATAGATGATGCTGATGCTTATTATGAATTCACAAAGGTTTATTACTTCATTATTATAATTCTTTGCCATTATTTTTGTTTTTAAAGAGTTTTCTAATGAACTGCAGATAGTACCTGTTCTTGAGATGCTGCACAGAACCCAGGCACTGGAACCTGCCATTGACCATTATGGCCATTCGAGTGCAGAGTGCCTCACATTCTTCCATACTGCACAAAAAAGGTCACTCAGTACAGAGGATAATATTCTGAAAAGTGAAATCCATTTCTACTCCCTTTATGGATCTAGTATTGTGTGTATATGGTGGTTTAAAGATGAGTGTATCTGAGTAGATCTCTATGTGAAATCAGTTCTTTGATTAACACCACGTCCAGGGTACTAGCGACCCTGTGTTTGGTAAATTCTGTGAAAAAGGAGAACTGGCCAGGATAGGCTAGCTTGAGTGTGAACATTTCATGTTGGGTTTAAGCTTCATACCTGTGGGATGTGAGAATGACAGCTCGGCCTTCTTTGATGACACTGAGGATGCAGTTCCACAGAAAGCGCTTAGCCTTTGGGTCCATTCCGGTTGTGGGCTCATCCTGAGATTCACATGTAAGAAAAGTTCACACAGAGCCATTAATTATTACAGATGTTGAAAAAAAGTGACTTGACAATTTCTTAACACAAGAAACTTGCATATAGTTAATTGGAGATTACATATCTGAGAAGTTATTTTTGGCTGAATGAAACAAGAATATATCGACATAGCATTACTCATATATCAAATATTTGAGTACAGGAAATTACAGGAAATATTAATAATTTAAGTTATCAAAGGCGGTCATAATATTTAATGAAAGACATATGAAATAATACTAATTTAGCTCTGAAAAATGCTAACCAGAAAAATAACTGGTGGACATCCAATAAAAGAAATGGCGGTTGAAAGTTTGCGTTTATTGCCTCCACTGTAGCCTCCTGCTTCTCGATCAGCATACTGGATCAGTCCCAGCTTTTTCACCCCCCACTGAGCGACCTATGTGCCAAAAATCAATTATTAATGTGGCTGAGACATCAAAAGCCTGAAGGTCATCTTTCATGTCTTCACGCTAACCTAAATATGCTTTGTGTTAAAATAACTCTGACTGCCTCAGCTTATTTGACAAAATTTGGTTCAATTTCAGTGCTTCTCTGTGACCAAGAATCTTTAATACCTTTGCAACTTTCGATTCTGGGACTCCTCTGAGTCGAGCATAGAACTCCAGGTGCTCTCTTCCAGTCAAAAGGTCACTGATAGCATCAAACTGAGGACAGTAGCCCATAAGCTGATGCACCATGTCCATCTCAGTCAGTACACTAAAGGTCCAAACCGAGAGACTAAGTTTCAAGATGCTGTATTTTCATTAAAGCAGAAATAATTTGATAAACAATCTACATTTTTTGGCATTTTTTAACACTTAAAAAAGCAAAGCTGACCTGTGATTGCAGAGGAAAGCCTCTCCAGAGGTGACACTGGTGTCTCCAGTCAGCATGAGGAAAGTGGATGTCTTCCCAGCCCCATTAACTCCAAGAAGCCCAAAGCACTGACATGCAAAAACAAAAGGATATAAGTACGAAAAATGTAACCAACTGTGTCCCTACAACAATCAAAAATTTAACAGTAAAAAAGAGCAATTAAAACTATGGCCTGATCAATATGAAAATGCTGTAGCTGATCCTGGTATTTTAAATGGGTTAAAAGCCCAATAACAGTGATTTTAGATATCAAATTTATACTCCAATACATTTTGCGGTATGAAGTGGCTCAAGTAGCAAGAGGCTAAATAACCTGGTGAAACAGGAACATTTAAATTTTGTAAATGTTTTGTGAGAATTAAAAAATAAAATGAATTATGAAGACAGATCACATCATGTCAGTAGAACAAAGGTAAACAAGTTATATCCTGTTGTAGCAACATCCTATGGTAGATTTGTTTGAAATTGGGTAAATAGCCTCTATATGCCATTGTAAATGTGCTACATGATTTCATTAAGATTGGCCATTCACACAGGCATCCATTGGCTGCAGAATTTTGATTGGCTGTTGGTGGCCATATTCTTCAGCAAAACAAATGGAACTGTAGGAGATGTGAGCAAATGTAGCCTAGTATAAACATAAAAAATTTCAAAAATTGATCTTGATCTATTAAAATGTGTCAAGTTGCAGCTCACCCCATGGAAGTATTTTCCTAATATCTTGCATGCTTTCAAAGAATGCGATGCAGGGCGTCCAATTTTGTTTTCAATCTTTTGTTCTAAGTTTAAACTTTACAACACAAGATATTGGCTAGTTAAACTCTAGATTTTGAGCATTGAAATGATTCACTTGGTGGTATCACCAATGCTGAATAGTAATAAATAGTAGTAAAATAATAATAAGGATAGGATAATGCTCTAAAATGCCAACTTGCCATTCAAATTCCTAATATTGGGCTAAACAGTTGTTATTGTTTATTGAATAAAAAGTATGTTTTGACTATTATACTTCGGGGGCACTAGAACAAGGGGACACGCCCACCTAGGGATAAAAATCTCCTGTTCTGGATTTTACATGCTTTGACACTAATAGTAAAACAATAAGTAATCAATAATGATTTTTCATTATGAATCAATATACTGACCTGGCTCTAATTAAGTCTGTGACTGAGTAATATCTAAGTGGTAACAGGACGGACTATACATTATTCTGACACGATGACCCAAACTCTGGCACGCAGTGGAGAACTATACATTATCCCACTGAGAAAAACAGTCCTTCTAGCAAACAGAACATTAAAGTTGCCGGTCTGAGGTATTTGAGGCTACCTGCAGGCTCGACAGCTTGTCGTTTCATATGCATCATGTTAGCAAGAGAGATTGAGGATGGTGTTGGCATGTATAGTTTCCACTTCTGTGAAGATTTTTGATCGCAGATTGTTGCAAGACTCTTCTTAATGTCCAACCAAGCGTAAAAGTGCTTTATTCCAGCTCAGAGAGCACTGTAGCTCACAACAGAGTAACTCTGACCAGGAAGGATGCATAAAATGGATGCAAAGCTTGATTTAAAGGGGACATATTATGCAAAACTTTTGTATTTCCATTTAGGTCTCATATGCTCCTATAAACACTCCAAGCGCAAGAAAAAAAAACATCCATCCATTTTCTGTGAGTCAATTGAAAGATTTTGGTGTCAGGAATCATGTGCTTCTATGAGCCATTTGGACGGCTCCTATATCCTGATGTCAGGACGAGGAAATTTGCATAGAACCTGTCGAGTCCCACCCACTAGATTAGTTGAAAATCCTTCATTTTTGTCTGCTGGTTTTACGAGCACGCATAAGACACTGAGCGCTACGGCTACAGGCAAAAGCAAGTCACTCATGAAGTGTTGTGTTCATCTCGCTCTGGGTCCGACTCGGGGTCCAACATTTAGGGCTGATAGCGCCTCTGTTTTCTGGCATTTTCACGTGTGGTAAACGTGCAGCGTAAGCATGGGATAGGGGTGGGGGCGGGGGCATGGCCAGCAACAGCTTATTTGCATAAAAGTGACAGAGCCCTTAAGCGGCTCATTTTGAAAGGAACTGAAACTGTCATGAATAGAGCTGGTGAGATCTCTTTGTGTGAGAGTGATTTTGTGCAAAGAATTTCATGAACATTTTTTGTATAGCCCATAGACAAATTATAACTTGTTTAAAGAGAGGTATAATATGTCCCCTTTAAATTCTGTCAATATTCAGACACACACCCCCTCTCCGATAGCTCATGCAATACTCTTTTTGGTGTTAATTCCATTTCTGTTCTGCTCTATATTGTTCACATATTCTTTGTCTCTTCCTTTTTCCCTCCATTCTAGTTTCCTTTTTTGTTTCTTTTCAATGAGTGCTAAAATGTGCTGAACTCTCTATAAATATCAAAACGGATGGAAAAATGTTCCATATTATTGCTCAATTTTTTATGCAAGGTTTTAATTTCGTATACAGTAAGTTAATGGACTACTTGTAGTATGTTATGAAAGATTAGAAGCACAAAACCTGTTTTGAATGGCAGCGGCCATTAATTTTTTTCAGTGATTATTATCAAGTACTGGGACGGCCCATTCAATTCAATTGAATTTTCAGCAGCATTATGATAAACGGTATAAGTTTAATGATAAACTGTATAAGTAAAACTTACTTTCAATGTAAGATGAAATGGTGATTAAGGTATGTTTACATAAACTAAGTTTTAATGATTATCTGTTTTAAACTGTATGAACTGTATGAATTTGGATATTGTGTGATTTTTATAAGCAGGTAATCATTAATAAATTGAATTCACAAATACAAGTTCGGAATAAAAATGGAAACCTGGTTGATTTCAGTGAAACATTAACACAGCTTATTTAAGCTCTTTGCTGTCAGTGTCACAATTCACTGTAATGCACAACACTGAATTTCTCTCACCTCTCCTCGAGGAATGCCAAGACAAAGCTGGTTCACTGCTGGCTTTTTGCCTGCTTTATACATCTTTAGAGATTTGAAAAGAGGACAATCTTTACTTTATAGAACAAAAAGGTTGCAGGTTCCAATGTAACTACTATCATATATGAAACAAACAAGTAATTTATGTACCATTACTCAGTTTGTAGAACTTTGCATCTTGCAGAGTTATAATGACAAAAATGACGGCAGTTTTGGCTGAAAATAACAAACCTTGCTCAAGTCTATGAGAGTCAGAATGTCCTCCTGAGTTCTTCCACTCCTCACTCGGTCTCTTTCCCGTGCTACATCCTCATCCTCAGGACCCAAAGGAGGCAGGACAGGATTAAACCATGGCAATCTAGGACAAACACAAAGTCTGCTCAAAACTTTTCCAATTCTGAAAACAACAATCAATCAACATTTTAAATTCTAAAAAACCCAAAAAAACAAAACACAACATGTACACAAATAAGCTGTAGATTATTTGTACTTGGTTGAGAAAGATGTATAACATTAAGAATTATACTGTAATGAAATTATCACTTGTAAAATGCAATTTATAAAGTGGTGACCAAACTTCAAGGTTAATGTAAGAAATTTCAGAAACTGCATAAATTACATACATGTGGATAAACAGCACATGTTTTAATATTTAATAACTGTTTGATCTTGAACTGGTGTCTGGTATATATTATTTAATCACTGTATTATTTAAATATTCACGTCACAGTTAAGTGACAAAGACTATTAAAACCACAATTGATTCCAAGTGTATGAACAGTAATGCGTTTAGTGTATTTTTAACAAACTAAGGTAAAAGACAAACAAAAACACTCTCTTACCTGAAACGTATAAAAAAGTTATACTGTATCAGCACAGTGAAAATAAAATAGACAACCCCCTCCACAGCCATGGCAAACAAGTTCTTTCCCACAGAATCCCAGGCCAGTGGCTCCACTGTCTTCTCTGTTCCTATGACCACAGAGATGAAAGAAAGTGCTTTCAGTCTAGGATAATTCTGTTATACAGGAAGTTATTGAAACCACTCTAACTGTAAGAAGCAGGGCCTTGGCCACATACAGGGGTGTACAGAAAAAAGCTTTTAACATTTATAAAGTAAAGCAATTCTCCGGAAATAGACTGACTGTACCACTGTTCCTTGATTTGACTATAGTAAGACTCAGTATGTAGCATTTACCAAGCCTCTGGAAGGCATCTGCTATCGCCTGGTTTTTAGCCATGTCAATGAGACCTCGACCCAGGCAGAAATGAGGAAAAATCAGAAAGATCTTCTTTAGGATCCTGTTCACCTTATTTAAATGCTGAAAATAGAAGACAGCATTTAGGGACAGCATTTTTTTATTCTAATGGCATTTTATCATGCACAACTGTGCCAAAATTAGCATCATCTTTCTACATAATGCTCTTATACAGAATAGACAAGAAATTATGAAGGCATCTCTTCCTGTACCTCATCAGAAAAGAGGTCCAAGACAAATGTGGCAATGCTGCCATTGATGCCAATAAAGAGGTTGATTGAAATGAGGGTCACATAAGCTGTGCTTGGCACAGAGAACACGAAGGAGGCAGGGTACATGAGAGGAGTGATGGACCAGCTGTAGCAGTGAACAGAAAAAACAGTTATTTTACATGTATAAACTAGCCTCTTACAGAAACGCGTACTGGTAGTGAACTGGGAAAAACATTTAACATAAAAACTTAATTTAGCAAAGTATGCAGTACACAGAGATGTATTTTGGACACTAAAATCCAAAGTGTACATTTTCAATAACGCATGCAAAAATAAAGTACTGTGTATATATATATATATATATATATATATCTCACATACATTAGGTGTAAGCTTCTTTAGTTTTGCACATCCTTCAGACTACTTAACATCTCAACAAAGTGTGTGATGTATCTGAAGGGTCATTTTGCAAAAATCTAACTTATGGATATAATCTTCCATACACTTTTTATTATGAACAATTAACAAAAGTTACCTTTTTTGATGAGCTATTCCATTATGCGCCAGCCACCTTGCCAATTGTAAGAAAAGCAGTGTCCCAGGTACCATAATTAGTAAGCTAGAAGACTTCAACGCTATTCATGCTTACCCATAGAGCAAGAGCAACAGCACTAGTGCAGGAAGATTTTTTTCTGATACATAGGCCTGCTGCTGAAAGCCTATAAAGATGAGAATCACCAAGGTAGCTGGAACAGTGTAGTTCAGCTGTTCAAACAGAAAGCAGATGTCGAGACATGAGAAAAGAGAGAAACCACACTGTAATCACGCTGTAATAAAAACACAAGGGTTGTATATAAGAGTAATACAGGAATTGTATAAGTCACATGGAAACTGACCATATCCCAGACAAAGTTTGCACTCCAATAGAGAATGGGCTTGACCCCACTAACAAATTGGAGATGTTTAGCCTTGCTGACCCTCTCCTCAATCAGAAAGAGCACAAAACTTGCTGGCACGAGGGACATGGCGAAAATCACACATGTGGACAACAGGACATCCACTGAGGTAGTCATCCTGAAAGACAGAGTGGTTCAATAGGTAGCCATAATAGACATTATTTATACTCACATGATAATCAGTTTTTAAGTAAGACATCATTAGGATGTCAGTCTTCAAATGCTTTAGGAATCACTTGCAAAAATCAGCTAAAAGGAGGCTATGCAGCACGAGAAAATGTTCATACAAGACCATGTCTGTGAGCTGCTCCTTGGTCAGGTTCAGTGGGTGGTTGTAGGCAGTTATTCCATGCTTTTCTCTGGCTGGTCCAAGAGGGAGACTGGCCCGCAGCAGTCCATTGTTCATGATGTTCACAAATGACACCATTGCATGCCAACCCTTGTTATTAAACCACACCTAGAGGACAGAATGGAAGAGTTATATGTGATCCAAGCTGTGTTTCACTGGAAAGCAGGGACAATGCCTTACCTTAACATTATTTTGACTGCTGAGACCAGTGAGAAGGTCCGGTAATCTGTCCAGAAGCTGATCCAGCGAGCCATTCTGTAAAACCTCAGATAATTGTGAAGGTTGTTGGCAGCATTTTGTAGAAATCATCCCAAGTGAATTAAGATAAATAAACCTTTAAATCATGTAATCCAGTTCAAGTTTTCACATTTTTTTGTAATTTCAAGTTCTAAATACATCTCAGTTGTTAGTGGCATACCTCTGTTATCCTGTATTGTGTTCTGATAGCCACTATAGACTCTTCCACCTCTTGAGTCCCAGTCACAGTCTGAGAACTTTTACCACCAAGAGAGAAACCTCCATATCTGAGGACAGAATGGTATATCATTTACATGGTGCTTACTTATCTGGAACGGGAATTAAATCTGAAAGGCTTGGACTCTGAATTAAGTGCCTCACCTGAACTCATTCACCCACTTTTTTGTCTTCATGCTGGAATGATATATAAAGAGCATGTTTAGTTGCATGCCTAAGAGCATGTATAGTGTTTTTCTCTGACAAATGACAAATTTAAATGGAGATCTGACCTTTTTTTTAAAATTTGGGGATATGTCTTGACGAGATAGTCAGATATATTATGTCCAGTTAAATTCTGCAGTGTGTCGCCTGTTGACCTCGTTATCTGTGGCCAACAAGTGAAAAACATGAAAAAAAATATTTTCCCCCAAAATTTCCCACACAAATAGTCATTATTATCAGCTAAAAAAAGAAATGCAGCTACATGAGTAAAAACACACACACACTTGTACATTAAGCACTCACTTTGCTACATTTAGTGTATGATATTATATTAGGTAACTACACTGAAGTGTATACAAAAAAAATCATATGTATGTGTGACAGTAAAGAGAATTGAAGGATGTTGACCTGTGGAGGGGGCAGTCCTCCTGCTCCCATTGGACAGTCAGGTAGCATTCTGCGAACCTCTTCAGTGCTGCACTCGCACTCAGGGGATGGCTGGTCCGCTGCCCAGATACGGTTATTAAACAGCTCCCACATGGCGTGGGGGATCTGGGGTCGGAGGAACCTGGTCGCATTGTTTTCCTCACACTGGGTCTCCCTGAAGGTTCAGTGTCACATCATGTCAAACATTACACAATAAGAAAACTTGTTCATGCAAGAAGAGAGAGGAACACCCTACGTGTCAGAGGTCATGCATTTGGTCCCAAACCCAGGAGGGGCTAGAAGAGCATCAATGAGATTCTGGATGGCCGGGTCCTCTGGGGCATCATTGCTGCGGTGAAGAACAGATGTGAGAACAGTGAGAATGTCTGGATGTTTATGGGGAACACTGAGGCAGAAAACATTGCAAGTTTAGAGATGTTTGTTGGTTACACTTCTTTCTATTAGCCCTAACACTCGCAGTGTAGCAAAGTGACATCACTAGGGTTGCTAACATAACACTGCAAATAGCTTAGGAGCATTAGTAAAAATGAGCACTATCTTTACATTGCTAGTGGAATGAAAAGTCCAATAATAAAAGTGAAAGTTTATAATATTCATAGAATCTTTCTGTTTTTGGAGTGCAGTCTTCCCAGTTTGCAATTGAAGCCAGTCAACATTAGGGTGGAAAGTATGCAAAACGTTTTGCTCAATATTTCATTGAGATTAAGCAGAGCAACCACCCATCGTTACAGGTATTGCTTTACAGACAGTCTTGTTTTGCAGCAAAAATATATAAATATAAAATATCAGGACTAATGAGTCTAATGGTACACAGTGGGGCAGGACTACTTTGTGCATAGTGATTACCCCTTTTGATTGAAATGTGCTTCTGATTTAGCTGTGCCTTTAGTAATGTCTATGATGTATCCAACATAGTCTGCATGCTAATGTAATGGTGCTGTGGTTAACATTTCAGCTCTACTCTGGGCTGCTGAACAGACTCTGTTCTTGAACTCAATCACACTGAGTTCCACATCCAAATTTTTAATGCTGATTTCCTTTTTTAATGCAGATTTCCTTTTTTAATCAATTAAACTTGCAGGGTAAGTTGTGACTAGAACACAAGATGTCTACAAGTGTAAAATATGATGCTTGGCTTATGTGAAAACTAGTCTGATTGTCAAGGTAGACATACCTGAAGAAGGTGAACTGTTCACCATACATCCATGGTTGCAGCTCTAGAGCAGGATACTTTCCCAAGGGTGGGACAATGAGGGTAAACAGCAAAGCGATCAGGACAAATACTGCAGGCAGCACAATCTAAGAAATGCAACCAATAAAAGGATATTTAGCAAACAAGCAGAGCAACCACCCATCATTACAGGTATTGCTCTTCATACAGTCTTGTTTTGTAGCAGAAACGGAAAGAAGTCAGAAGTGCATAGTTCATTTGCTTTAGAATGTAAATCAGATAGTCATTACTTAAACAGGTTTTTTTAATCTAAAAAAATCTTTAAGCTTCAAAAAAAATTTGAAGCCTAAAGGAAAAAAAAAATCATACTCAAGAAATTGAATTGGAAGTTTTAGAATCATTCACCTAAGTTATGAACAAACTCTAAATTAGTTTTTTACCTGAGCTATAAAGCCTCGCCGGCTGCGGAGGGCATACAGCAGCCTTTTGGTGAAGAGTGCTCTGAGCTGCTGCAGGGTCAAGCCCCAGCCTATGAGGGACACATTGCCCCGGCCGTCATCACTCAGTGGGTCAGTTAGAACGTCTGTCTCCTGGGCCTCTGTGTACGAGAGAAGTACCTGCTGGTTAATTACAACTCATTATCCCTGCTACCCAATCTGCAGACCAATTACATTATCGACCAAAACTAATTTTGTTGCCCGACATAGTATATAATGATTCTGCTATGATGCTGGTATTTCTCATCTCCAAAGGTTTCAAATTGTCATTCTATAATTTAGTTCCAGCTGCGGTGCTTTTACCAAAGTCCAAGACCTCCTAGACTAACATCATAATGTAATGTAAGTCATAATGTAATGTAATAGAGGCTGGTACGGTGAAAAATTCACATGTTCCCATTTGTGTGTGTTGTTTTGTACGCATATATGTATAAGCATGTATATGTATATGCTTTTTGTGATTTAGCTGTGTGTGTGTGTGTGTGTGTGTGTGTGTGTGTTTACATATTCACTGAACCTGAAATTTACAAAAAATTCTAAAGCAATTACAGGCTTGACATACGTGAAATAACATCAAATGACAGCGCATGAGAGTGAGCAACAGCGAAAGGAGTCATCCGATGACAATGATCCGATGACAATGATGAAGTACAGTTGAGCTTAATGGTTATCTTGCTTGTGCCACAGACAGACTAAATTGGTTTAGTTTGATCCATTCATGCCTTTTATCATTTATCAGAAAAAAAGATGTTTTGTTGAAAGATGATATTTTCTACAGGGATCTACCCTTTTGAACGATTACCTGCTTTTGATAATGCAACAGTTAAAAAGTAATTACTACCCTGAGTAGTTTTTGAAAAGAATACTGTGAACTTTTTCTGAATTTTTTTTTAAAGATCAGTAGTTTTACTAATATTTACTTGACCACAACAGACATTCAGTACTCTTTGTACCCCTGTTCCTGTTACAACTTAAAAAACTGAAGCCCATACTGTATGAATTGTTCTACAGCTAATTTTGTTGTTGTAATAATTATATTTATAATAGTTTTAATTATTAATGTGACAAGTAAGTTGAAATTTTTGAAAGGAAAATTCAATGCAGTTCTGGCTGTATGGCTGTAGTTGTAGGATTAGCCACGCATGTACCTGTCTTGTGTTGGTGTTTCCGTCCTGTCAGCAATGAAGGCAAAGACAGAGGGAAGACGAAATAAATGTTTTCAACAACTGTATACAGCCACAGCATGCTTCCAGTCACACACTGCCCAGAACTCCTCTAGAATGGAGTTTATACAATCACTGATGTCCCCTACAGTTTACGCACAAACATGCATATGTTCACCTTGTCTTTAACCCTTTAATGCATACATAAATAGCATATGCTGCTTTCCATATATTCTTCTTCTCTTTTAACAACACAGTGTTCCATACAAGGGCTAACAAAGCCTTTACAAACCCTAACAAACTCTCAAACAAATGACCTTTTTGAAAAAAGTAAACAGATGAATCGTAATGAATTTCAAATGCCTGTTCCATTTTATTGTAACACTGATCAAACAAATCAGTAAAAAGCATGATCACAGAAAGCTCCAATTCCACATACTGATCTTTTGAATAGGAATATAAGTCTGTACGTATTGTTGAAGTTTCTTAAGTTTAACTAATATTATTATGCTAACTTTTAATCTTAACCCACCCCTTAACCTGACCCCAACACTGGCAATCAAGTTTCATCATAAACTTTGTAAACAATTAAACATTCGTAGAAAAGTTGCAGGCAGCCATCCATGTGCACTGCCCATTGTCGTAGCAAATGTGAAATGAAATGACTGTGTGGTTTAATGACTCAGACTCAGGTATATCTACGGAAAGCAGAGTGATTGAGTTTACCTGCGTCTCGATCCTCTGGTGGGTCCCCCTGCTGGTTTGGAGACGCCACAGGCTGAGTGGCAGCCTCATCTGGATCTGTGTCTACTCCTGTCTCCTCTGCCACCTTCAGAAAGATCTGAAAAGTGCGTGCGGAGCTCAATTAACAGATGCACCCCTGCTGCTCCAGCTTACTAAACAGGTAAGTAAATCAGTGACAGGGAGGTAAATGATCACTGTACAACAGCCTAATGAGTAACACAAAATCCTTATAAAAAGAAGGGACTGACAAATTTCATCTGTAAACAGACAAGTGGGTTAAAATTAAGGAAGTATGTTACGAAAATCAACTTGAGGTTTCACTTTTGCATAATGAACTTTGAATGAACTCTTGACTTAAGAGGAAAAATCCTCTTAAGAGGGCACAGAGTAGAGGTGAATGACAGAGACTCCTTCTTGGACTTAAAGACCTCACCTCCTCTAGTGTGGTGTCTGACAGACCATAACTGACAATGCCAAACTCTGCCTGACGTTTGTCCAGCTCTGCCAGGAAGAGAGCCAAAGTGCCATCCTCTGCGGCAGCATGAGGGAGGTTAATAATCACCTCCCTGCCAATGTCCTCCACCAATCGAGCCCCAGGGACATGCTGCTGAGCCAGAGCCACCAGGCCACTTACATCTGAAGGAAGAGCTGACACTTAACCAAATTCAGGGATTCACATAAACACAATTTATACAAATATATATATTATTAATTTTTACATGATCATTGTTAATCCAACCTGAAACATACTTTATATTTACAAGTTTTTCTTATTTTAACACACTGACCACTATAGCTTCAGAGCGTGCTTAGGTAGGAGCATAGCAGTTTATTAAAGTCATGTTCAACTCAAACAGTTGAACTTCATCTTTAGACTCAAAACTGACTTAAATGTGAGTAAGGAGCATTATAATACCTTCCTGGACAGAAAATACTGCTCTCACCTGATCCATTGACCTCACTTCCAAGTCCAGTGTCATCACTCCTGGTAGAATCGCTGTCCTAAAACACAGAGGAACAAGGTGTTACTCAAAAGCCAAACATACATCATTGAACTTCAATCTTTTGATGTGGGGCTGGCTTACCTTTGTAAGATTGTGCGCTGAGAGCTTTCCGCCACTGGCACTGCTTGATGTCCGACTCGGGAGCTCCTTTTTCACTGCGGTGAGGTAGTAGCCCGTACCCAGACGTGCCTTCAGGAAGAGTGAAGAACCACAGCAACACAGTTTCCCCTGAGAGATAATGGCGATGCGGTCGCCCAGGAGATCAGCCTCATCCATATAGTGTGTAGACAGAATGATTGTACGATCTGAAAATGACATGGAGCGTTTACTTCAATTTGCATGTGTACACTGTCTATGAATGGTCTTGGGCCTTCTAGTTCCTTACAATGTCTTTTTATTAAATATGCATGTTTTGTTTGTCAGTTTGCAATAATTTTTTTCCCCCTTTTACCCCCTTGTTTTTGATTTGTATGAAAAAATATACTGGAGAACAAAGCAATAATATAAAACTGTAATACAAAAACTTGAAATACAAAAAAATTCAATTTAAACAATGATATTATTATTAATTAGGTAAATATATAAGCAACAACATAAACTACTTTGAAGTAAGTATTACAAAAATAATCATTTTAAATATTTATTCAAAACATAACATACAGCAAAAATATTGATGAAAATGCGGCAAAATATACCCAAGGTAAAACAGTAAAAAGTTTTTTTCCATGGCTTTTGCAGATATATATATTAACTTAAAATTAAACATTGGGAAATTTTCAAATGGCTACAGTTTTTGACATGGGGTATAATTAGCTAAATACAGCTCAGTAAAATGGCGTTACCTTTGCGGTACTTGAGTAGCAGCTCCCAGATCCCACGCCGGGAGTAGGGGTCAACGCCAGCAGTGGGTTCATCCAGGATCACGACTTTTGACCCTCCTATGAAGGCTATAGCCACTGAGAGCTTCCTCTTCATGCCCCCTGGGAGAAAAATGAGGAGAGGGATGAAGAAAGATGAACACAGAAACACAGAACGCGCTTATACTCTGACACAATGTGGAATTTTGCTGGTGTGAGAACCTGAAAGGTTCTTGGTCTTTTCATGACGTTTATGCGTTAGTCCTACATCCTCCAGCAGAGAGGCCATCTCCTGCTTCACTTCAGCATTGCTCATGCCTTTCATACGGCCATAGAACCACACATGCTCCTCCACAGTCAGCCTACACCAACAGAATAAGTATGCTTAGCAAACAGTACGCCAAATTTCTCATTGACCCTCAGAAGTCTAGGGTGGTGTTGATGTTCTGTTGCACATTCAACTAACATTCAATACTTATTTAAATGTACTTACATGCATACAAACATAATGTAAGTTTTGCAATTAATTACTCAACAAATATTTCTTCTCTTATTTCAGTGGGCAATAAGTAAGAAATAATCTCACTTAGAAGAGGAGTATACGCATTAGTGTCCAACTGTTTGTAATTATAACATTAAGTGGTATTATTTATTCAACAATTATTCCCAGTCTAGTTTCACAAGCTAGAAGCTTATACCAAAATGTTCTAGTCAATATTTCAAGTTTTATGGAAACAATGACTGTAACTATTTATAGTCATTATAATGGAATATATAGTGCTGTTCATTCTCCATTCTCCAAATGTCTCCAAACTTTTTAAAACTAGAATATGCCATGGGGGGTGTACAGGCATATATTCTATATATACAACCACATGGTTTAAGGTAAGTGTTAGTTAATGTAATATCTTACATATCAAAAAGGACATTGTGCTGAGGGCACACCCCCAGCATTCTACGGATTTCGTCCATGTCCGAGCGAATGTCCATGCCTTTAATGTACACCGAACCAGCAGTTGGGGGAAACAGTCCAGTTAGAATGGATCTGTCATAAGAAAGTATATGTAAATGAGTGAGTCAGAGCTTCTTTCTTCTAGTTATTTAAGAAATGTAGTAACGGTACTGGCTATTACAGTGTAGTCGTCTTGCCAGCTCCATTATGACCAAGAAATGAAGTGATCTGTCCCTCATAGAACTTAAGGCACAGGTGATTGACGGCGAGCTTGGCCCCTTTTCTATAAATTTTGACCAAGTTATGTATGGCTACTCCAAGAACAAGATTGGAAGGCTCAGCTTCAAATCGATCTGTAAAAGAGCAGCAACAGCAGCATCAAAAATCAAGCACCGAAGGCTAAAACAAATAAACAAACAAATAAACATACAGGAATAAATTCTACGGTTAAGCAGCTAAGCATACAGTGTAGTATTTTACTGTCATATTTCTTTCATTTTTAATTTGCCTTTTTAAGAATAAAAACTATCAAATTTATATTTTATTTCTGTTTTTTGTGGTGAATCTGCCAAGATGTAAACTGTCCTGTTTGACCATATTAGGGGTCAATTCTTTTAGCGAAATTCTTCCCCTTACTGCAGTTTACTTGTGTTCTTACTGTTTGGTTCATCTTGAGGTGCAGGAGGAATGGGCAAGCCAGCCTCCAGTGGAGCTCCTCCCCAGTAATTCAACTGGAAGACAAAATACCAGGGCTTGGGAATTCCATACTGCCCTGAAAAATCAATCCAAACTACAGTCAGACTCACCATGAACAGTAGAAGGTCATACAAATAAAACCACAAAACTGATACACACGCACATAAAATCACAAAATAAAGAACATTCTTTTCAGATGACGAATCCAAGGTGTACGTAAGTTCAGATCTAGACTTAAACATTTATATGAGAAATCAACAACCATAAAGCAGAAACACATCTGAGCATCAACATTTTAGACCCTCCTCAGTGAATGAATGTCCATAATCATAAAAACATTATTTTTAAAGGCTTTTGCTTACATGTTTAAAATTTGTTTCGGCAAAACTTGCCGCTCACATATCACACATATAGTACTTAGGTAGCAGCCAACAAGTGCTCAGCATATGTGGAACATGGTCAAGCTAGGTGAGGACGATGTGGCAGAAATAAAATGGCGCTAAACTTTAAGAAATTCTCCCAATACACAATAAATTACAATGTTTATTTTTTATGACATTTGATCACTTGGAATTTTGCTGCATCTAAATAACCAAAATTATTTTTTATCCACCACTGCGCTGCACTACATCCAATTAAACAGGATGAATTAGGTTCTTGTTGTGATTAAACATCTTTGCTAAATACTGATGACATCCACAATATGTTCATAAAAACACTGATTTTATCACAATAACAATAAATATTTTTATAATGAGCATATTTCAAGCCTGTCTGTAAAGCATCTCAGGTAACTTAGAAGAACTTACAAGTATTACATAATGTAATATAAAATACTGTTATACTGTTATACAAAAATATAACAGTAACCCTAATGGTATGACACAAACGGTATTTCCCATAGCACAACCACTGCTAACCTGGAAATACAGCTCCGATGTACCATGTGGCCACTCCATAGATAAAGGCGTCCACATACAGCATTATGATTGAGGTAGTTAAGTTGTATTTATCTCCTTCAGTAGGGCTGGACAGCATGTTGGACCACTGGATGCCCACTCCCTGCTCCTCATACTGAGATAAGTACTCACAGCCAAACCCAAAGGCTACTGGAGAGAGAAAGCTCTAAAGGACAGACAAAGCATTTTAGGCGTCAAATTATTCAAGTGCTTTCATCTCAAAAAAATCTTTTCGTAGGGTACTATTTAAAAAAATTACAAAGCAAGAATTACTCTTAAATACTGTCTATTTAAACCTTTGAAGATGTTTGTTTGGATATACTATAACAGATACACTAAAACTGCAATATAGTAATTGCATAATCAATACTATACATAATAACTGTATATTCAATTTACATTCTCCATCAACAGACTTACATTTGCATTCCTGACTTGTTTTCTGTTTTTGCAATATCAGACAGTGACAAATGCAAGGCAAGCGCTTTTTTTTTTTTTTTTCCCACAAAACATGGACTGTTTGACAGGAATGTTCAAAAATGTAATAATAAAATAGCTGTCGTTTTCTTAGAAATACAAATATGGCATCAACTGAAAGATTAGAGTTTAAAATTTTATCAGAAACAAATAATGAAAGTGCAGCTTCTAAGGATTAACATATATTTATATATGCTTGGGTTTGGTTTTTTTTGGGGGGGTGGGGGGGTTGCCATGGTTCAGACAGGGAACGTTATTCAAAACTTACTGCTAGTATCCTGTGCGTACTGGTGAGGTATTCCCTCCAGGACACACACAGCACGTAGGGCAGATAAAAGGAGAAGTATGCAAGGTCCCCACAGGCTGCTGCCAGGTTGGCGCGAGAGAAGAATGTGCTGATGAGGAAGCACAGCATGATGGTGGCTGTGGCAAAGGCGGCCAAGAAGAACAGCATTACCACAGGGTCACTATAAGGCAAGATGTCTCCCATCTGCAGCAAAAAAACACACTTAAGACTCATGGGAAACGTTCATCTAATTTTCTATAAGATTTACACCACAGACTAAAGCAACACATAATAAATATAATGTAATGTAAGATACACTAGATATGAATAAGCATGGCATAAGAATTCTGGCATATCAAATAAACCAATTCTGATGGAAACAGCAAATTTCAAATTAAATCTTTTTAAATGACATTAAATTAAATTAAATAGAAAAATCACATGAAAGTAGATATCTTTTTTGCCATTGAAAACAAATGTAATAATTGACAATGAAACACAATGCATAACAAATGAATATGTGAAGTCAGGCAGCAGGTACCAGACCAACAAGTGATCATATTAGTGGTATTAGCCAGTAAATAGACAGAGGATGCCTGCTTTTCATTAATAGACCTTTCCTAAGCTATTGTATTTGTATGTTTCTTCTGCACATGCTCTATAAAAACACTTCAGAATGAAAGAAAACAACATTAACTTCAACAGATTTTTCTGCAGACACTAGGTATCTCAGAATTGTTTTAAGAACATGATGTAGTACTTTTACTCTTAGAGAGATGATTGAAACTAATTTCCATGTTTTTCCAGTTCAGTTGTCCACTTGCATTTAGTTTAACAGCTGGCTAGAAAGCTTTTTGCTTCAGTACTCTTGAATACCGAATAAATGCCTTCTATCTGGCATGCTGCAGCACGCATTAAACCTTGAACGTACAAAAGCTCTCTTTTTGTCAAATCACATTGTTCTGTGTCTTGTAGAGATCCTAGCAGCAATGATCTAGAGGCTAATCCAGAAGACTCACCTTCAGTACAGTAACAAGGAGGACTGAACTAATGAGAAACTGCAGGTAGCTGCTGATGAACCAGCTGAGCCACAGTGTGCCTGAGCCCAGTCCCATAATCCTCATGGTCTCTTTCAGCCGTGCCTCCTTCTCATACACCACACACTTGATGATCATGGCCACCGAGTAGGTCCATGCCAGTGTCAAGAATAGAGGGAGTGAACGATTCAACACACGCAAGAAGCTAAAGGAGGAAGGATTGGTTAGGTTGAGAGAGGTCATTTGAAGGTAATCACCTTTTTAAAATTTAAGAGAAAATACAGTCTGTATCTTCACATCTTTCTGAATATACTTACAGTGGTGTTAACCTTTAAACTCTAAGCTATGCAGTGCAAGGGGATGGGAATGGGGAATACCTGTACAACATGTCTGACAGAGTGATACTTAGCTGAAAACTCACATGTCATCCACAAAGCATGGGTATGGCATCTGCTGTACATATATCCCAGTAGTTGGTCGTTTGCCACTATGCACACTTGTTATTGCTCGCTCAACTAAATCCTGCACATAGACAAAGCCACCCTGTATGTATCGCAGGTCACTGAAGGGCTCCGCGGCTGGACCTGGGTCCCAAAACCTACAGAACACGGAAATTTATGTTTGCTCGATTAGAATTTCATGATAAATCCGTAGACAAATTCAATCCTACAAAGGTAACGACATGTGCAGACTGCAACCAGTGCCAAGAAACACATGATACCATGAACTGGTTTAATCGTACTTGTCTTTGATTTTATTGGTGCGTGTAACGTCATCCACGTCCATGCGGATCTTGTACTTGACATGAGGAGGAAGACTTGGGGAGGATGGATCTGGAAGGAGAAAGACAATTCCAGCCCAAAACTGCCGATCCTCCAACAACTCCAGTGCCCGCTCCACCATCTCCCCTTCCGTTGCTGCTCCTTCGAGTTTATTCATGGAAAAGCACTAGGAGAGCAGATTGCACACATGTAAGAAAAAGTAGCACATACCCTGTAAGCCAGTGGTTCCCAACCCTGGTCCTAGAAGTAGCCTTGTCTTGCATGTTGAGTTAAAATATGTAGGTCAGGGGTACCAAACCAAGACAAAGACTGGGAACCCAACAACTGCTGTAAATGACGATACCTTTGAGACTTGTGACAAAGTGCTTAGGGTGCTATTGAAATCCTGATACAAGTCCATCCATGTGGGAGGCGCATCTTTCCTTCTGGGAGTGTCCGAATTGGGCGTGGATAGGAAGTGGACAATGCGAGATGCTGTCCAGGAAGTGTTCTCTAGCCGCAGGTTCACCAACACAGCCACCTCAGGCCGCTTCAGCAAATCCTTCAGTACAGGGAATATGATTTACTTCGTAGTTTACAGTGCTGGCAAAAGCTGTTCCGCTACAATGTTATCTGAGCAATTCTGTAGCTTCTCTCCTGAAAAAACTGAGGTCAACAAACATTACATTTACACAATTTTCCTCTCACTTCAGATGATCTCACTTCAGTCTGTCATCACTGCACCATGCACTAATTATAATCACAGTTTAAAACACAGTTCAGTTGGTCTAACCAATCAAAAAGACAAAAATCTTGTTTTCCTGTCATCTGTTCTCAAAAGGAATCTTCCTTTAAAACTAGATTTTTGGCTTTGGTCATTAAGGAAAAATGACATTAACCAATAAAATGCTTCTGTCATGCACTCTACTTCAATCTTCTCAACTTCTAAACAATACAATATTTTTTCCATGTTTCAGTTAAGCTATTTATTAAGATGTGTTCTGATTTCATTAAACATTATAAAAATACAGAGAAAAACACCAAATATCAAAATAACATTTTGCATTGGGATTTTTATATATTCATAACAGATGCTTTTGCATATTTTTTTTATGAAAGGAAATTTATATGGTATCTACAGCATTATCCAGACACTTATTCAGAACAACATCTAGTCAAGTTACAGAGATAACATATGTAGCTTTCCCAGTCCTGCCCAAGCCCTCTAAGTTCTTTTTCAATGAATGGGAAATTAATCAGCAGCTTTATTTACTGGTCTCTAGACCAGGTACCACCTCTGCCCTACACTCAGCAGACTTAAGTGTGAATCCCCTATTCAGGCCAGCACATCACACGGTACCAATAAGCATCCCTAGATAAGGTTGTAAACATTACATGATTAATGCGTAATGCCATACATGCAATGTAATAATATTCTATCCCTGCTTATACTGGATTAAACTTTTTTTACAGAGAAAAACAATACAAATTCATCTTTCTTGTAAGAGTTTTAGTTATTACTTTAGTTATTTTCTTTATATAAGATTTGTGAGGTTGAAGAACAGTGTAAATTTTAAAGAATCTTCCATGTAGTGTACATTTTTCATATCAGCTAATCCATAAAATAATGATAACATCCATTTCGAAACTTTTTTAAAGAACGTACCAGATATGTCTTTTAAGACATTTGGTGACTGGAAAAAGTTGTGCAAAATTTGTTTTTGTTTGCCAAAATATTATCTTAAAATAAAAATTTGAGAAAGCCTAAGACTCAAAGAGATCCTGATAGCAAACCTTGAGTTGTTGAATCTCCAAGCTACTTTCCATGAAGCTCTTGAGCCTGGGCCCCAACTCTTCCCATGCACCGTATAAGTCCTCCACAAAGTCCAGCGCCTGGAATGTCTTGTTCACCTTATAAAAAAAAAAAAATTTTATAGACCATTTTTAAAAAAAACTACTACCAAAAACAGTGTTCTCATCACTTTCATATCCTGTTATATCCAGAGGAAATGTGGTTATGCTTTTCATTAAACTGTAAATGCCTGTCTGGCCATATTTAATAAACTTGCTTTTCAAAGCCCCACAGAAATGGCTTCTGCTCTCTTAACAGAAGTTCAGCTCATAAAGCACAAGTGTCACATTCACTACATTGTAAAACAAAATAAATAAACAAATGCCTGGTATTCAAACTACTAACTAAAAATCACAACACATCATACAGTAAACAACAAACAGAACTTCTAACAGGAAAAAGCACCTCTTTCATAACACGGCGTGTCGCAGGAGTATCTGGAGTGTAGAGAAGTTTTCCGATGAAAAGTGGCTTAACACCTTTCCACACAATACGTAAAACAGGATTTGATTCAAGGCTGTCAATCATGTTTTTACAGAAAGGACCTAAAAGACATAAAATATGAATTTGTAACAAAAAAGTTTAATTACACATTAAAACTAGGCCAGCTAGAATATTATAATATGATGGTTATAGGGGTAGACTATGAATAACTATAAATAAAATAAATGAACTATAAAGTAAAGTATTAGTACAGCATTTCTCTAAGGCTTTTTTATGGCACAGAAAACTTATTTCTACTTGCCAGAACTATCATATTTTGCCTTGCTTTTTTATGGAATTATTTTCTTTACACACACCATATGGCAAAAAGTATGAGCACATAACATTCATATATGTTTGTTGAGCATCTCGGATTTTTCTGTCAGACAGTCAGACAGGAGAGCGTCATCACGCCACAGAATATATTTACATTGCCCCAAGTTCCAGACAAACAGTTCTTGTGTTGATGCTGGAGAGGAGATTTTGGACCTGCCAGTGAGCAGGGGCGTAGCACCAAATTCTGGGCCCTATGCACAAGCAGTGGCCATAGGCCCCCGTAAGCTCGAGGTTCACAACTACCTACAATCTCAGGGGCCCTCCCCCCACTTGGGGCCCTGGTAATTCAGTCCCACTTTTCACCCAACTACGATGCCCCTGACAGTGAGTGTAGCCACTAAGGAGATGGTGATTTGTCTGTGTTCTGGGCTTCAGCACTCACCCTCGGTGAGTTTGTATGACTGAACTATCATTGCTGTCACCCTAGATGTTTCCACTTCATAATAAAATCGGTAGACCAAGGCAGCTCTACCAGGACAAAAAACTGATGAACTGAGTTGTTTGATAGATAGGCATCCTGTGATATTGTCGTGCTAAAAGTCAGAGCTTTTCAGTATGACCCACTCTACTGCATTTGTCTGTCTATATCGCAGGGCTGCACTCTTGACTTTATGCACCAGTTAGGCTGATTAGAAAGGTTAAGCCACTAATTAGAAAGCATGTCCACATACTTTTGACCATGCAGAGAGTTTAAGACAGAGAATGTTTGGGTCGTGTCATTTAAGGAGAAGAAATGTTATCCTACTAACTGGTGGAGTTGTCGTTTTCCAAGTTGGTTTTCTCTGATCGGGTTTTGCCGAGGAAAGACTTGATGTCTTGGTCTTCATACCAGTTAAAAGAAGGAATGCTCTCTCCATCCTCCTCTGGATGACCACACATAATCCTGGATAATGCTCGAAAACTCTTCTCAGCCTGTCCTGTTTGGTTCCCCTGAGACAGTAGGCTGATCTCTGTGTTCAGCTCAGAGAAGCTGGACAGAGCAGACATCTGGACAAATGGTCAAAAGAAAGCAGAAACACATTCAGAAACCTACTGCAGGTGATGTGCACTTTATGGAGAAAATATACAGTAATCCCCCTGCTTTTTGTGGAGGTTACGTTCCAAGAGCACCCGTGTATAGTTAAAAACCGCGTTGTGTTTTGGGTAAAAAAAGACTAAAAATGCCTATTTTTATAGTGTAAACCCTACACATGCCCCAAATATGCTCCCAAAACACTTTAATTTAATTTTAAACACAGTTTAATACATTACCTTTAACGAAAATATAAAGGTGAGCCCATACAGACTGTACTGTAATTCAAGCACGGGCATTTTCTTTGGTTTGTGCTGTCGTTTCCTTTGGTATAAACAGGGAAATACAGTACTAAATTAGTGTCATTTTTAGTAATAAAAATGCAGTAAAATGTAGGGGTAATCACCAATAATTTTTACATTAATAATTTATTGTTCATCAGCTGCGCTTCTTATTCAGGGTTCTTCAGGAGGACTGTGTTGTAGAGACCCGGCAGTTAAAGCAGACGTTGGATGGCAAGTGAGCTCAACAGCCACTTTTAATTTAATTTACAGTAATAAAACTACTGGGCTTTAAGAAGAACAAAACGAAAAACAAGAGAAACACTCAAGATGAGTCAGGGGCGGACTGGCAATCTGTGCATTCTGGAAAAGAACAGCTGTCTAGTGCATGGCGAGACGCAGACAGACCTCTGCCCCCTGCTCTGAGTACAGCATATTTAACCTCCCAAAAGCGTTTTCTTTGTGTTCTCACAACAGCACAAACACATTTATACAGTTATATTTTATATGGAAATGCAGCTGAATTTATGTTCATATTTGTTACAAAATTAGTAAATTATATTTTTCTTTAGCACTAAAATGCATGAAGAATTATATATTGCCTCAAAAAAAGTAAAAGAAATATGGATGATATCTGCAGTTTCCACTAAATTGCTGGAGTTTTCGCCAACAATTATTAGTCCGGTTCTAAGAAAAAATGACTGAATTCATTACCTTTAACGAAAATGTAAATGTAAGCCTGCATCCTGTCTCCCACAATTAATTAATGCAAGCATGTTTTCTTTGGTATGAGCTGCCGTTTTCTTTGGTATAAGCAGGGTAAATACAGTAATTTAATATTTTTTTAGTAATAAAAATACAGTAAAATGTACAGGTAATCACCAATTATTTTTTACAGTTCAATAATTTACTGTTCGTCGGGCAGCGACCCGCCGGTTAAAGCAGACATTGGACAGCGACTGAGCTCAACAGCCTCTTTTTATTAAAGTTTTTTTCTGTAACACTTAACACACACCTCTCACTTGCTCATCAGCAACACCCACACATCGTGCTGCTCTTACACACGCCCCTCTCATCCCCCTCATTCAACCCCGTATGGTGCTCTCATTGACGCCATAATGGTGTGGTACAACAGCATAACTTTTTCCTTCCCAGAGCATATCCAGGAGTTCAACCTTCTCCTCGAGTGTCTTACACATCCTCTTGCGCTTAGGTGCATTGCCAGGAGGCGCAGGACGTTTGGGCGGCATCTTACGGCTTTTAGATGAACGAAATGAAAACACGAGAACAGGAAGGCTGCAGCCAATAACTCAAGATTCAAGATTCAAAATTCGTCACAGTGAAATGTAT
Organism: Hydrocynus forskahlii; assembly: GCA_037974365.1. Taxonomy (NCBI): domain Eukaryota; kingdom Metazoa; phylum Chordata; class Actinopteri; order Characiformes; family Alestidae; genus Hydrocynus; species Hydrocynus forskahlii. Next base: position 14,466,053 of record JBBPCX010000038.1, on the reverse strand, counting down.
CCTGAACCGCTCCTTTTGACTGCACAAACATTATAAACAATAAGTAGCTTTAAATTAAAAATATGGAATTCTCTGAAACAAACTAAAGTAGAAATGCAAAACAATAGATAAATAAAAAACTAAAAAAGAGCACAGTCTGAACGGAGCGGTCTGGAAGGGGTCTGGATGTGGCCGCGCCACCCCCTTCACTGATTTATATTTAGTTGAATTTATATTTGGATTATAATTTATGTTATAAAATTAGTATTTTTTCCTTATTAATTTAGAAGTAAAATGCGTAAAAAAACATACTGCCACGAAAAAAGCAAATGAATAAATAAAATATATATATTTGCAGGTTTCGCGTCATTGTGGAGATCAGTTAGGTTCTCAGAAAAAATGTGACTGAATCCGTGACGCCTGATCCGCGTAAAACCGGGGGTTACTGTACACCAGTCAGCCATAACATTAAAACCACTTGCATAAGATGTGTAGGTACCCCTCATGCTGCAAAAACAGCTTTAACTCATCAAGGTGTTCTGCAGTACCAAAGTATTTATAGACAGTCCTTTAAGGTCTGTAATTTGAGAGGTGCGGCCTCCCTGGATCACAGAATTTGTCCAGCACATCCCACAGATGCTCAGTCAGACCGAAATCTAAGGTATTTGGGGACAAGTCAAAGTCTTGAATGTTTTGTCATGTTTCTCCAACCATTTCTGAATATTTTTTGGAGTGTGTCGGGGTGCTAAAAGTGGCCACTACCATTTGGGAATACCGTTGCCATGTCCGTGGTCTGTCAAAATGAGTAATTAGATGGCACATGACAAAGCAACATCAGCCTGTAGGCCAGGCCCCAAAGTTACCAGCAGAACATTGGCCAGAGCACCACACTGCCTCGGCAAGGTTCCTTCTTCTCATAGTGCTGCCTGAAGCCATCTGATCCCCAGGCAAGTCACACACATGTACCTGACTATCCACATGATTCATGAAACTAGACCAACTTCTCATATTGCTCTATGGCCCAGTTCTGATGCTCACTTGCTCACTGTAGGCACTTTTGGTGGTGGACATGGTTTAGCATGGGTATTCTGACATACAGGGTGTTCTGACACCTTTCTATCCCAGCCTACATTAACCTTTTCAGCTATTTGTCCTACAGTAGCTCCTCTGTGTGATTAGACCAGACAAAATCTCCAACACTGACAAATGTCCTTCTCTGTAAATAATGACATACCATGTATTTTATCCCATTGTTGTGACGCATGATCTCAGTAAAATCTTATAGCACATTTATAGCAAAATATTACAAAGAGTCTGGAAAAGAAACTATTAAAATAGTTTGAAAAGGAAGTAAATTTGGCTGAAATTTACCTAAAGTGAAAGTGAAATGTTTTTGTAGGTATTAAACTAATTAAAAGTATCACTGAAAACAAAAAAACTTGGAAACATTCAAAAGGGAGCAAAGGCTCCCAAACCTTTGGAAATCATGATGAGAAACCATCTAGGTAAAACATTTGAGTTAACAGAGCACTATCAATATTAATTCAGACCTGTTTAAACCATGACCACCAAAACTAAGTAAAATATTGTTCTATGGTAGCATGAAACAAAAGTGTCAGTGTATGCATTGAAGCAAATAATTAGCAAGAGTGAGGCGCTAAGGTATTAAAAGACTGGTGCTTACTTTATCCATAATGGAGGCCATTTCCTGAGCCAAAGAAGAGGCAGTCAGATTGAACAGCTGCAGGTCGGCAGCACTGGAGAGGAGCTGCTCCCTCTATAGAGCACATGGATGCAAAATAGAACGCAAAAGTGTCATGTATTGTAAACTGCTTAGTACTGTGAAGTGCATATGGACAAAGTGAATGTAACCAGTTTTTATGGTGTTTGGTTTGTCAAAAGTTTTGGTTTGACTGAAAGTATGTTTTTCAGATTATAGAATGTTTCTCTTAATATGTATGCATAAATGTTATTTTTGTTACTAACACAAATGTTAACTGCAAAGTTAATGCCCATATATGAATTAATTTCCAAATCATCCTTCAATTAATCAAATTAATATTAATAACTTATTTCATTTACAAAAACACCTTATACTATGTAAATTTAAAGGCTCTAAACTAAACAACAACAGTATATTTACTCTTCATTTCAAATCATTAGAAATGTACAAATCGATAAGAATACAGATGGAGAATAGCAGATAAATTGTTCAGCAACAGCTGGGCTACCGTCAGACTGAAATTATAAACTATACCAATATGGCAGGCGTTTTTAATAAAACACACTATGTGTATAGATAAATGGTAAGTGTACCAAACAAACTGGCAACTCAGTGTGGATGTAATGTATTAGTTTATATGTTCTCACTTTTACTCTAAAATGAGGATACTGGTGTTTTACTTTGGATTTGATAGAGGGCTTTTTGCCAGTGACTAAACAAATCATCCACAGATGAAGAGCCTACAAATATAACAGGATAATAAGCACAAGGACTCTGACCGTAAGAATCTTCCTGAAGTCCAGCTGTGAGAGGAAGATCTGTTCGGCTTGCTGCAACAAGTCAGAGGGAACAACACACAAGTCTCGCTGAAGTTGGGTGAAGGAGGTCTTTGCCTCTACCTTGAGATACCGCTCCAGTAAAGTGGCATTGCAGATGAGGTCGGACAGACGTAATCCAGAATAACTCAGGGTAATCTAGAGAGGAAACAAACATGAAAAGGAAACAGAATGAATACTGCCTGTCTGAGCTGCAAAAGTAATCTGGAAAAGTCTCAAAGTCTTACCACTTGAAGGTTGAGCTGTGCTTTCAGTAACCCATCCACAGACTGAGAGGGAACGCTGCAGTTCATCCGCAAGAAGGAAGAAAATGTCTCATTGGCTATGAGGTATTCTCCCACTGGCAAATCTTCAGCACAAAATTTTGAGAAAGCAATTAGACTGAGGTGAAGAAACTTCAGGTGCCATTCTTAAAAATCTGCAACAATTTTAAGGTCAGATGATGATTGCTTGGTTTCAATTTCACCACATTTTAGATCTCATCATCTGTTAAACTTTTCATTTTCTGATCACAGATGTTATCTATCTATGGTCCAACTCTAAATCCCATTCAACCTAATTAAACTGTATCATTTAAAGTGCATTATTCTTACATGACATTTACACTACCGGTAAAAAGTTTCAGAACACCCCAGTATTGTAAGCATTTTATTGAAATTCAAACAGTTCAAGTCCAGTGA
>JBBPCX010000038.1:14431710-14461895 GCA_037974365.1 Hydrocynus forskahlii | reverse complement strand
CAGACTTAAACCCCACCGAGCTGCTTTAGGATGAACTGGACAGAAGAGTGAAAGCAAAGCAACCTATAAGTGCCGCAAACTAATGGGAACTTCTGCAGCATAGTTGGTAAGAACTTTCTGCAGAATGAACAAGGAGACATTGAACCGCTTTAATTTCAATAAAAAAAAAAACCAGAAAAATTGTGCTCTAAAACTTTTGACCGGTAGTGTTTTTGGAAGTGGTTTGAAAGGTCACACTATTAGGATGCATTAGGTGCAGGCAACATTAGCATGGTAACAAATTAGTCACTATTTTTGCCAACATGTCCAGTTTCACTTAAAATGTGTTACACAGTTATCACTCTACCCTTTTACAATTAATAGATATTGATGCATCCTGGCCTCTCAAAGGAAACCCAATTCAGGACGCACTTGGCCAGGCATCCTGGTTCTCTTCTAGTCTCTGAACAGCAAGTGCGAGGTCATCCCCGGCTGTCCAAATATTAGCACTGGTGAGAACATTTCTAGCATCCACAAACAGTTGGGAGAGTCTATGAGAGACAGGAAATGATGGTTAGACAGTTACCATTCTATAGAGATAAAGTGGCTATAAATGTTTAATTAGCTCAAAGAAATCGCATTGTTGCATATTTTCTGACAGATGTTTGAAAGGACATGCTTGCATGTATGTGTATAATTTTGAAAAATGAATAAAAAGTTGTTAAACAAGTGTACTCACATGGAGTTATCAAAGTTCGAAACTTGCCCTGGTGTCTCTCCTGCAGTAGCGTAGTGGTAGCATGGGTTGTTGAAGTTGCAGATAATACCCTGCAACCATGCTAAAGTGCCTGCAGAGGGGAGAGCCTTGTTGGGAAAGTGGCCTGAAACAAGAACATCAATATTAGGAATTACCGTCACATATTTGCTTTGCTCTTTCACAGGCTACAAGCTCACTATAATACAATGTCTTTCCATGCAAAATGTGTCAGTCAAAGAGATTCACCAATCATGATTTTTATCTGCCTTATTTTACAAAAATCACACTGTATGGGCTAAATGAACACATAAAACACACTAGCACATTTTCACTGCTTACAATTAGCCAAAGCAGCAATATACACATTTATTTTTCTCTTTAATGGACCAAACTGGCATTTTAAATTCATCATGAAAAATCAGTGCCTATATAACATGAATCAAATAAAGCACTATATTGAGGCTATTGGCTATTTAGCAGAATGTTAAAGGCTTTTTTTTATAGTTGCAGAAACAGCATTTAAATACAGCATTAAGTGTGAGTGCCCTTGGCTTTTAGTTCAGTCATAAAATTGGCCAAAATAAAGAGCAAAAATCTGCTGATTCCGATGCTGACTGTTAACATCCGTGCATCTCTAATCATAACGCACTACAGACATACTGGTTGTAGAACTATGGACAATAGACAAACGCTATCTAAAACACAGTACTATATTCCTTTTTAATGCAGATTGCAACACCATAAGTAGTTTGGCCCTAGCATATATGGAACAGACTTTATATAAAGGTAGCATTTGTAATCTTGGCAATTTTCTCAGCAACACTGTTTTAAACCTCATATCAGGTTCCTTACTAAAGCTACACAGTACTGCATAACTTTGAGCCTTACTCAGTCTGAAAGACACTGAAACTAAGTTATGTAATTCCTATTTTATTGGCATTCCAGGTAAAGCACTAAATCAACTGTAATATATTCAAATTCAGCTGCCACGAGTCCGTACTCTTACCAATTGCTCAGCACTAATCAGACATATTCTCTAGTTAACACAGGCTTTCCATTTTTCTGTGGATTAACTATGACATGATACCTCCCACACTGAAAGGACTACACCTTCAGCTTATTATTCTTATAAGTGGGGGCAGCTGGTGGCCTAGTGGTTAGAAAGGTGGCCCTGTGATCAGGAGGCTATGGGTTAAAATCCCAGGACTGCCAGCACCACTGAGGTACCCTTGAGCACACTGCTCCACGGGTGCTGTTCACACTGTGTGCTGTGGTGTGTTAATGTATGACAAATGGTCATTTCACTTTACTTTTCTTATCATTATTACATCATAAAGAATCTCACTCTGTACTTCCCACCGGCTGCTTGAAGGATTTTGAGACTTAAAATATTTCTGAGACTAATCAGACTGGAAGTATATTGTGGAACATACCAAAAACCATGAAGACAAAAAAATAACACCGGAAAAACCAAGCATGGCACTCTGAAGCACTGTGGTTGAAGCTAATCAGCTTAGTTGATTTGGCTGCCACATCGGTGGGGGTGGAGCACCGTGACAGTAAGCCGAATGCATAGTGTGAGGAGAATGAGGTTCACACGCAGGGTCACTTACACTGTCTCTGTTTGTAAGGAGGGTGCGAATTGCGTACAGACACGAGAATGAGGAAAAGGAAGAGTGGCCAAAGCAGCTCAGAGATCAACTGGACCTGTGAAAGATTGGCTTGGTTTACTACACCGTTCGGTTAAACACTTTCAGATAAGTTGTTGGTTATGGGTGGCACTTTGCCATGGCAAGACAAGATACCTTGTTCCTCCTGCGGTAGTTGAAGTTCTTCCACAGAAGCAGGTACAGCTGGGTTCCTATGGCCATTGTGGAACGTCCAGATCTAGAGGGTCGTGACTTTTACAAGAGAGATGATGGTGTAAGTCTTTCAGGCCAAAATAGTGACAGAATCAAATTAAACTCTATTCCACCATTAACCACATGTTGCAGACATGAGTTGATCTGCTCAGGTCTACCAGTCACTGGCTGAACTTGCAATCCTCATTATGCTAACTGGATTACAGAATTACAGCAAATAAATCTCCTCTCTCATCTCGGCATGAAAACAAATTTATATATATAGCATTTGTATATTTACAATTAGCCTCTTTTAACTTTAAGTATGCTAGGCAGTGTGAAAAAGCAGACCAAACTATCCATATTCTTCTGGTGGTCCTCAGGTATATCTGTGGTTTCTGCTTTATAAATATCTTACAAAAATATACAGCTCTGGAAAAAAATAAGAGACCCTGCAAAAATGTTCAGTTTCTCAGGTTTTATCTTTTATAGGTGCAAGTACTGAGCTGAACAGCTTTGCCTTAGTTTTTAAGAACTGCTGACAATATTTCCCCTAATTTACAAACAAAAATATTGTTTTTTAAAGCATACTTTTAAAGGAAATTACAGTACATCAATATAAGAGAAACTATGCAGTGTTTATAGAGCTTGAATAATTCAAAGAAAAATCTCTTGTTCATTCTTAAACAAAACGGCAATAATTAGCACTGACGCACTTCTAGTAGTGTTTTGCCATCCAACTGGTCACATGGCAAGAGGAGAGTGTTGATTACAGCAGTAGTTTTTCATATTTTTCCTCATTAAATAAGATTTGATATAGGCGATCGCCTAATCAGTACCTCATAAAGCAGAATGAGGTGCAGGAATTGAACAGCCACGGACATGGAATGGTTGTCATATTCATAGAGATGCTGATTGCAATGGTCTCTTATTTTTTCCGGAGCTGTGTACATATATAAATATATACAAAACATGTCAAGCCCCTGTTTAGTAAGACATTAATAGTGGGGCACGTTTCCATAATTTTCTTTCAAATGGCATAATAGTGACTTGCAGTTTTTAATCTACATGCCACCCTAAAGAAAGCTAAACCGGTTAGCTCGCTCTGTTCCGGGTAAAACAAAATTTCTATGACTCACTGTACTTCTGCACTACAAAAACTACAAGCACGTCGCTTGATTTTCACTAAGAAATTAATTAATTTACCTTTCTTGTCCGGCAGAATTGTGAAAACAGGAGTCTTCTGGACGACAGAGCCTTTTCCAGCACTGAAGTCCATTGATGGTGCTGCTTCTGTATACACTTCAGAAAGAGGCGGGGCTTACACTACAAACATAGCCTGTCAGCCAATCGGAGCCACCAGTGTCATACAGTGCCGTCCAATAAGGTTAAAGTTTACACCAGCTACACAGACTGTACACTATATGGACAAAAGTATTGGGACAAACCTGTTTTTTCTTAGCTCGGTGTGGAAAAACTTGACTGGCCCGCACAGAGTCCTGACCTCAACCTCATCCAACACCTTTGGGATGAACTGGAACTGAGATTGCGAGCCAGGCCTTCTCGTCCAACATCTTTGCCTGACTTCATGAATGTTCTACAGGATGAATGGGCACAAATTCCCACAGAAACACTCCAAAATCTTGCGGAAAGCCTTCAAAGAAGCTGTTATAGCTGTCATTGTTGGTATATGGGTCAGACGTCCCAGTAATTTTATCTATATGGTGTCAGTTCTCAGTAGTTTCAGAACTTACAGCATGTGTATCTGTTGTAAACTTCAGTGGAGTGGATCTGTTTGATGTTTTATTTTGTACAAAATATTTGCGTAAAACATGTATACCTGATTAGTATTTAGGTTTCCCCAGCAGTGATGGAATTTCTTAGTGATCCGGGTTATTTGGCTCAGCTCACTAAGAATGTCTGTCTGTTTTATCACTTCTGCCTTTTATAATTTAGCCAAATCCACCGCTGTTTTGATCCATGATTAGTAGTGTGCACACATAAGCACTTCAATTATTCAATGTCATTTTACTAAACCATATAATTTCCACAATACCATAATTTTACATTAGGTTTACTATTTTAAAAAAAACATCAAACACTGTTACACGTGCATTCATACATTGTATTTATACTGAATGTTGTAGTGTTTCAGTACAAACGCCTGAACTGAGTGTGTGTGGTCCTCGTACATAAATGTATGTCACGATTCAAATGTAACTGTAAAATGAATAAGAGACTGACAAAAAACATTCGGAATGAAACACGCTTTGTCCTAAAAAACGTTTAATTATGTGGACTTTAACAGGAGTGGGAGGTAGAGATGACTTAAAATCTGGAGAACATTCAGTTAGTGCAGAGAGTGACACGGAGTACAGAATGCCCAACATGTGACTTCAGGTAATACAGCGTGGCCTCAGCTCTTCCTGTGATGACCAGGACACTGACAGCTGAATTGAGCAAATATGTGACTGGGTTTAGTGGAAATCAAACAGAACACACCGACATATTTTCAGACTTACTTCTCTCCAAGACATGGAACACAGCATTCTGTGACATGTATGACAAGCGCTAAGAATGGGAACATGGAAGAGCCAGTCAGAGAACATGAGGAAACCGTACAGGCATGAAGGCAGAACAAAACGAACAGCAACAGAAATGGTGAGGAACTGGAGGTCTGCGTAACCCTGAGAGGACGCCCATAGAGCTCTGGCAAGAGGAAGAGTATATGTCCCTTCTTTCTTTTTTGCCCAAATGAGTGCCTAACCAAGTGAGAATACTATCCCTGAAATAATCAGAATGTATTTATTTGTAACTAAAACAGTTACAGTATTTCATTTTGAAATTTTAAAGGTGCATAGCAGAGATGATATGAAGTCATATACTATGTCAAATGTGTGTTGTTCTAGTGTTGTTGAGTCTTGGATACAGAAAGAAAAAATGAGCATCATGTCATTGATTCTATCTAGATGAAGAGATTATATATATGGATAACTTTTCCACATTTTGTCACGTTAAAACCAAAAATGTAAGTGCATTTAATAGTTGTGAAGAGGAACGAAAATGATACAAGGTGTTCAAATTTTTTTTACAGATAAACATCTGAAAAGGGTGGTGTGCATTTGTATTCAGCCCCCTTTACTTTGATACTCCTAAATAAAGTCAGAAGTCACCTAATTAGTACATAGTGTCCACCTGTGTGTAGTTTAATCTTAGTATAAATACAGCTGTTCTTTGAAGGCCTCAGAGGTTTGTTAGAGAACATTAGTGAGCAAACAGCATCATGAAGACCAAGAACACACAGCAGGAAGGGCCTTGGTGCAGTTCCTGGCTGGCACGGGCAGTGTTCTCAATGTCTGGATGGGTTTCCACCAGGAATTTTCTGAAGTGAATCTCACAATTTTAGCACATGTGTGGTAACTAACAGGTACTCTCCTGTGGGGAGTAGGCCACAGAAATCTGCATTAACATTGCGCCATGGGAATCCGGTAGCTCAGATATTTTCCATGGTTCTGACAGTGTAATAGGTGGGTTGGCCTGGCATACTAGACAGTTTTAACAGTGAGTTCTCAGTGATGAGATATGTATGTAATCACCTGGGTTTTGTACTCTAGGGTTCTGTATTCTGCACTCTAAAGTTCTAAAGAGTTCACAGCTCCACAGAATGGCCAGTCTTCTCATGCAACCTTTCTACTGAGAGCCAACATCATAAGAATTTGCTTTCAGTCATTTTGTTTCCTGCGTCAGTAGTGCAGCCCTGTGGGAATATTTTGATGATGTTTGGAATAAGTCCCGGGGTTAATGTACTGAGAATTGATTCACTGATCGTGTTCATGGCATTTCCTGAATCAGTAAGTGCTAATATCTCCGCATCATTACACTATGTTTTTCTACTCCAAAGTGTTACAACGTAGTTTTAACCACAAACAGAAGCCAAATTACATACACGCATGCCATTTCTACCCTAAAACATGTTGAGAATGTTCATATATCTACATATAGAAATGAGTAAATCTGTACATTTTTACCTTTACCCCCTTTAATGATGAGCTAAGTAAGGGAAGCTGGTATAATATATACTACAGCCTACATGTGGGTGGTACATGTGGGTGGTACATGAGTATTTACCACCACAGATACAGCACTGGCTAGTGGCTGGCCGTCCCTTTCGATGCACTACCCTCACTGATACAGTTGCCCCGTTCCATGTCCACTGCTTGTGGTCGGGACAGTTCCATGAAGCTTCTCTGATCAAAAGGTCATCTAGGCTACTGTCGGGCTCGCTGAGCACTCGTCTACATAGCCTGGTGAAGTGCAGCTTTGAATCAGTTGTGCTTGGATGTTCTTATTCACATCAGCAAACTTAGAATTCTTTCCTAGCATGTGTAGCTTGTTGCATTACCTTTTTAAACATGAAGGTTCTGTTTTGGTGTAAAGTGTACTGCATTTGTCTGCCTCTCCTGCATGCATATCATAAATGACATGCAGCAGGGATGCTTTTAGCCTTGTAAAGAAGGTGGCACAGTAGTGCAGGGGTACCTCACTGCTTCAGTTCCCACCTGGGGCAGCCAGGGGTCTCTCTGTGTCAGTCCACAGACATGTATATTAGGTGGATTGGAGATACCGAGTTAATGTCCAAGTTATCTGCTCAACAAGTATTGCTAAGCTTTTGTGTCAAAAGCTGGCAGAGTGTCAGAGTTTCAGGAACCTCGCTGTGTGTGTTGCTGTTAATGGTGGACATCTGAGACAGAACACACTACTGCTGCAAAGACTCTGAAGTGTTGTACACACTGTAAACACTACATATACTTTTACATTTGAGTTATCTTCCCAGTAAATAGCCATTAAAGAAAGGAGCAGAAATTGGAAAGATCTGTTCTTATGGTTTCTTGATGGTTAATTCTACTGTGATTTGCCATATTTTGGCCTTCTAGCATGATGCAGATGTAATGTGATTCAAACTAAACAAGTCATGTTTAGTTTGAATCACAAACAAGTGAGGATGTAAAAACACTCTGTAATGGCAGAATACAAATGTACTATTCACATCTGCAATTCTTTTTTTTCAGCTTCCACATAATGTGCATTCTCTGTTGGGCTTTTGGGAAAACAATTTGCGGTCCTGTGAAAGGATGAATAAATAATTTTAAAAAAAAGTTACCAGAATATATTGTTCCAATGGTTTTGATTTCACCAAATGCCCATTTACAAGTTTTACACATCCATCTCAGTGCTTGCAGAGGTGACTGCAGTATTTCATTCTCCGTATAACTTGTTTTGGCTGTTTTCAGATTGCCCTGCAATTCTTTTCAAGGGTTGGTGTCCTAGACAGGTATTAAGGCTAGTTGTGGACTGCACAGAATTCTAAGGGTAGACTTTACAGAGCGGTTTCCCAGATAGGGATTAAGCCTAGTCCTGCACTAAATAGTATCATGAATAGAGATTTTCCATTGAAAGAGAAATATAGTCCAGGACTAGTCTTAATCCCTATCTGGGAAACCAGGCCTATATTGAATAGAAAACATGGTCCACAACTAGGCTTCATTCTTGTCTGGGAAACCGTCCCTTGGTGTGCAAATTTGAAATGGATAAAACAGGTTCATTAAAAGACATGCTTGTTTCCCCTCACTGCATAAAGTGCAGACACTGAAGACACTGTGTTTAAAATATATGTTTTAATAAACATCCAATACAGCAGCTATTAAAATATTCCTATTGCTAAAAGCTGACACCTTGAGATAACCAAGGCCAATCAGTGTATACAGGCACTGAGGCCCAGGTTGTGAACACAGCATGCAAGGCCTCAACTGTTCCCACAATGACAAGGTCACTGACAGCTGATATTACTCAAATAGGTGGATGGTTCTGGTCAAGTGGACTTGTGTGCATGGTCAACAGTAGCTTTGTGCCAAAGGAACACGCACATAGACAAATTTCCACACTTATAGCTTTCCAAGGCACAGTGGATTACAAACATGCTGTAAAATGTATTAAAGTGTACAACTTAAATTCAGTTCAACTTGACAACTCCTGATATAAGAATGTTTCAAAATGCAAAGTGGAGCTCCACGATTTCAGCACTGACTTGTATACAGATACAGATGAAGTGCAGAGTGACGGTTAATACTCCAGATGCTGTGCAACTCTGTGTCTGAGTGGATTCAGCATGAAAAACGTTCTCCAACAATGAAGTCTCCAGTAAATCATCTCCTTCAAAGGAACACAGGCTGCTCTTGTCCGGTTAAAAGACGATATGTAGAAGTTGGCATGGTCTTCAGATGAATCTATTTTTGAGGCAAAAAAATAATTTGTTATTTTTAGATCTTGAGTTTGGGCATCAGGATGTCAACTTGCGTTGATCTGTATATTTTCAAATATACATTCATTATTTACAAATAACATATGACCACAGTACATTCAAATCTGGTGAATGTTTTATAGCTTCATATGAGTCATTTTGGACTTTTACCTCTCCAACAGCATTACTGAGGATCTGAATGATTTTGTCATGAGGCGTGGCTACTACACTCTGCCCATTAATCTCAATAATGCGATGACCGACCCGAATGCCTCCTCTCTCTGCAATGCCACCACGCATTAAACTGCAAATCTACAAGGAATTCAGTGTTAAAACACATCAGATGTACACTGTACTGAGGTTTATAATAGGGTAATAAGCTTTGATAACAGTGCAACATACAATGCCATCCTCCACGCTGAAGCCCAACTGGTATTTGGGGTCTGGTCGCTTAATGATAGCCATGGTAACAGGTGGGCAGTGGACTATGCTGAGCTTTACCTGGGACTGGTTTTTCAAGTCCTGTTGAATGAAAGAGACTAAGAATTACAAACTCAGAAACACATCCTCTTTAAGCCCATACTTTACAGGCGTTCTATTCAGTTTCTAAGACATTTTACATAGTAACTACTATGAATGAAGACAGAGTGAGGAATGGAAGTGTAGGTCTATGTAATATCCCTTAGCAGGTAATGGGATTAACTACATTAATCTTATTCAATTTAAAATCTATTCAGTATATAATTGAATTCTTCAGTTCTATAATGTCTTGACGCTCTCCTTCATTCCCATTTAGCCTCAGATAAAGTATTACTGATTTTTGTTTTCGCAATCAAAAAAGAAGCATGAAAAGAAAACCGCTTTGCTTACTCGGATAATACTGTGGCAGGTAGTGATGGGCAGGCCCACCAGGCTGGTGCCATTCACGGACATGATGCGGTCTCCAATGCTCAGCTCTCCTGAGCGCTCCGCTGGGCCACTATGCAGCAAGTTGGCCACCACAACTGTGGGCAAGATGGAACCCCAGCCAGATTCTACCACTGCCAAACCCAGGATCTCTCCAACCTGCTTTGTAATGCAAACCTTAACAGCAAAGCGAGCAAAAAGGGAAGACATTGTATAATTATGGTCAAACTGTTTAATGAAATTAGTTCTACAAATTCATTAAAATTCTTTTAAAATTCATGCTGTCATGACATGCTAGATTTAGCATTCTCTTTTGCTGAAAGATCCAATTTCAGTAACAAATATATATCAGAAATATCAGATTCTTATATTATTCATGTAAAGTCAGTATGTCTCACCTCTCTGATGTTTTCAGATCGTGAGAAGTGGACGAGGTCTCCGTTATACTGATCCTGCGTGCAGAGGTAGTCACTGTACTCCCCTGGACGTAGCTCACCTGCTTTAATTCCATTTACTTGCAAGAACTGCTGATAAGCAACTCCAAAAGCCTGCCCAATTGCCTGAGCAATAACCTGTGCCTGCAGCAAATAAGAGTATAAATGTATCAGAGTATGGAACTGGGTTTTACAAGATGTGCTGTTATAGAATAATGGTAAAATTCCCTCCACTGCTTAAAAAAGGGCATTGTAAAACTCACATCCTCAGACGAGAACACATGGCAGATCATCCAGCATTTCTTGGGTAGTGCTGAGGTACCAGCAACTGCATCTGTAGATTTACGAACAGCTGGCTTCCTGCGTGCCATTAAGACCAAAATGCTCCCAATGTCAGCTATATAGGAGATCATCTGTAGAGGGTGGTCCATCATAGCCTCCTAAAGGCAAAAAAAAGATCCTAGTAAACATACTGTTAGTGACGGACTGAATTAAAAATTCATGACCAAACCTGAAACTGAAAACTAAAACCAAAAAATGAAATTTCCAAAAATATAGAATTTGCTGTTTTGACATGTAAAGTGGATGCACAGTGGAGGCTTGGGAATTCACTGCTCACTCTTAAATTTGTTTTCAAATGATCATGGGCCGACACAGGGGCCCATTTCACTACAAGTTTTTTAACTACGTATGAGACAAAGAATCTATCATTCTACATCTTGAATTACATCTTGCAGTCTAAAATTTCTCCAGCAGGGGAGGCCGAAAAGGCCACTGAAATCATTAAGATGTAAAAACTGTCAACAACCATCACAAACCTGTGTGTCTGCACTCAACACTTTAACTCTCTGAGTGGAAATGAAGAGGTCCACATCACTCATTGGTTGAGACTCTCCTTCAGGTGCCTGGTTTTGGACATAGAGAAACATATTATTATTGACTTTATTAATGTAAAAAAACAGATGGTGAACATGTCTCATTTGAAGTGGTATTTCCAAGACACAACATTACTCTGGAGCCTCCAACAGACAGACAGAATCAAAATGCTTAAAAGTGGACGTTAACCTCATAACCAGTGACACAGAGCTGATTGAACTATTTTCCTTCTACTTTCAAACATGAGGCACAACAGGCAAAATAAACATATTGGAAAACACTGAAACAGAAAAATCTTATTATGCATATTATACCAGACCATTTTTTTTTATACCTTGATACGGTCAACAGCTTCTTGTGCCTGGGCCATGCGAGCATTAGTAGAGGGATTCCTATCTGACTGCAGCTGCGTGGAACCAAGGTATTTGGCTCCAAATATGACTCCATCCAGAAGATCCTCAGGATCACAAGGACCAGGGACTGTCATGAACAAAAAGAAAATGTTAATTACTTAGTCAGATATGCACTGGACCAGTTTTACAAGGGGAGCATCTGTAATGCAATCTATAAGGGATTTGCAGGATAAAGCATTTGCAATTTGCTTTGCAATTTTCCCCAACTACTACAGACTGTCTGGAGTTAAATGGTATGAACAACATGTACAACACTCATTAACAACATTTTTTTGAATTACATATTTACTGTTTACTCAATTACATGTTAGTACCTCCCCATGTAAAACATGTTCAGCTTGAATAGGTCTTTGTACCTACAGCAATAAGGACCTAGACCTGTAATAGCTTCAGTGAAAATATTTATTAGTTTTCATACCATCTTTATAAGAAGGCTGAGTCTCAGCCTCAGCATCCTGTTAAATGAAAAATAAAAACAATTTTCAAATAAGGTTCACAAAATTAATTACAGTGGCTTATATTATTTGCACAAGAATGAGCAGTCACCTACCACATCAGCACTGTGGGAGGGCATGTCGTCTGAGGACAGACCTTTTAACTGCAGCCACTGTTCTGAAACCTCGTCCTCAGAGTAGCCGGAGACCATAAATTCATCCTCCAAGGGGTTGTGCCAGGTATCTTGGTTATACGAAACACAGACCATGTCATCAGCCTCACCGCTTTGTGCAGTGTATCTTGTTTGGTGGTCTATTAGTTGAGACATGTGGCCAATATGGCTGTCAGAGGTTTGGGCAGTGTCAGATATGTCAGGTTCTTTAGGCTCTGGTTCCTCCAACAATGCTAGAAGATCTCTCTGATGACTTTCTGTGAAAAGAAGGCCAGAGGCTATACTTCCTTCAGGACAAGTCAGGTAAGAACTAACTTCTGGCACCGGATGTGCAGGTGAGTGTCTGTCGGTTAAAGATTCAGGAGTAGATGTAGACTGCTCTGTTTCTGATTCTTTAGTGGTGTCTTTAGATGATGATGTTGGGTGAAAGAGCTGAAGTTGGGTGAGCAAAGTCTGAATGTGAGAATGATCCATGTCCTGTTTCCTACTCTGATGCTCTTCTGGTTTCTCCTCCCTTTTATCCTGTATATTCTTCTCCAATATTTCACCAGTGTTTGGCTGATTCATTTCTACATCCTGATTTATAAGATCTTCCACTTCTGATGGAGTTTCTGGTGTAAAGTTCATGATCTGAGCCCCATAGTCAATAAGTTCTTCTGTAGGTGCTTCCATTGAGTCTGTATGAAAGGATCCAGGTTCATCAATATCTCGAAGCGAGCATTCACTTGAAGAATCCGATTTCCAGTCCAGCGGAGGGGGTTCTATTAGGTTGAAGGAATCCAGATCCTCTAGCTGAGAGCGTTTAAGGTTTTCTGCCCCTGTGGATGCATGATGGTCACTTTCTTCCACTGCAGAATCAGTGGGAACACCTTCGATCTTCTCTGTTACCATGGTTGAGGTATTGGTTATTGGAGTTACCCCATCTGAAGCTGTTCTTTCAGGTGGGGGTTTTGCATGCTCCAGGAGCTCATCCTCAAGTGATGCACCTTTATCACTACTGACAGTATCTGCCAGCTGCTCCATTCCAGGCTAATAAGATGTGATTGAGAAGAAAACCAAAGCTGGAAGTCCACTCTGTCACCTTTAAGAGCATAAGCCACTCATTTCCTCCCAAAGGTCCCTGGACCAATAAAAGGAAAGATAAAGTTACGACAAACTTACAAATACACTTCACAACAACAGAGAAGCCTCCTTTGAAAAAGGGGGTTCCACATAGAGTATGAGTATTTTGGAGCTTTTGGAGTTTCTGTGGGGAAGGTCCTGAGGAAAAGACGAGCAAAGTAAATGGAAACATGTGTTATTTATAGTGATGGAGGCTTATGACATTTGCACTATGTGTAGTTATATTGAGCCCAAGTTGACAAGCACATTGTACTTGGAAAAACTTGGCTCAAAGAAATCTCTGCAGATAAACAAACATACACTTGCATGAGCAGGCACACGCCCCCTCAGTGGATGCTGAGGTTGGTGGGAAAATATACAAAATATACAAAAACTGGATGAAGAAAACAGAAAGGGGGACTCTGGCTTCACCAGGTTCAGCAGTTTAGGCAAATTAAGGAGAACCTGAAGGAAAATGAAATGGTCTTGCATGTAGACATCTCAGAGAATTATGCATGTAAACTGAACACTGAGATTCAGTCTTACCATTTTGGCGATGATAGGCAACAAGCAACATTACACACGGCAGTTGCCTACTCAGTTAGTGGCTCACAGTGCTATGCCACAATCACAGTCCTTACGTCACGATGAACGCACAGTGTGGCCACACATAAAGCCAGTTTTAGAGGATTTCCGAAGAGGAAATGTCCATGCTATTGAGACAGTGATGGGCCAGCCAACCAATACCGCAACAGGGCAAACTGCTACCTCATGAGCAGCACTCCCTACACATGGGGGCTCAAGCGGATCACCTGGAACTACTTGGAGCGCGGCCATGGGAAAGGGGCACCTGATAGCGTCAGGGGAACTCTGAAAAGAAAAGCGGACGTGCATGTACTTGGGGGTAGGGACCTGCAAAGTCCAAAGGAAATGTGTGAATATTTGCAAGAGACTGTCAAAAACGTCAAGGTCATTTGGATCGAAGAGAAAGAGATCTCTGCAATGGACGAAATGCTCCCTCCATCAGTGCGCCCAGTGACTGGTACCAGCAACACGCACCAGATTCTGTCCTTTGTCCCAGGGGAAATATTCTACAGGGCTTTGAGTTTCTTTTGTAAATACCCAGATATGTGTACTTGTCACAAGCCAACTCATTTTCAGTTTGACAGCATCTCACCTGCTGAAGTGCTCTGCTCCCAGGCAAGTGACTCTCATGCTGAGGTGCCACCTCCCCAACCAAGCAAAAGTTCACTCATTACTCAAGCTGAGGCAGATTTCTCAGATGATGATGATGATGAGAAATACACAGAGTGGCAGTTTGTGATTGTGAAATGTGAGGAGAAGCCATACATGGGTCAGATAGTGGAAATACTCAGTGAGAATTAACTGAAGGTCAACTGCATGAAGAAGGGGTACCAGAATGCTTTTGTGTGGCCACAAAGACAAGACTGCATATACGACAACTGAAATGAAATAGTCTGTAGCCTCAAACCCCAGCAATGCAAGCGTTTTGCCATGCTCTTAAAATTCTACTGGCTCATGTTTAATGAAGTCTAAACCTACAACAAATATAAGCTTACTCAGTTCCTTCACAAAAATATGGTTCTTCTGTCTGTCTCTAGAAGCCAAATGTTTTACGATGTTTACTGGCACACTGTCTTTAATGACACATCACCAGCTTGCCGTCAGTCACTGTTTTACTCATCCTCATTTTGAAATGAATTTACGCATTCAATTAAAAAAATGTTCAATGATTTACTAAAGATTATTAGAATTCATGGTGGTAGTATTCAGCAGATTAAAACAAAAAGTGCAACATTTAATGAATACAGTGGATTAACTAGGGTTAAAAACATGAGTGTTAAAAAGTGTTAAAAACATTACTTTTTGCTACTTTGGGTAGAACTCACTGTTTTAAAAATATTGTGGTTTTGCTGTAACTGAAACATTGATTCCAGTCACTTGTCAAACTCACTTTGGTTGTTTGTTAAATGCAGCTTATAGAGATGTTTGGATACAGATTGTTGTGTGGTGTGATTCAACATATGACGTGACAACATGTCATTTGGTGTGACATTCAGAATTTAGAAAATAATTGATAAAGTAAAATAATGCAGAATGTTACATATTTGCACATAAAAATGCTATACTTTTATATAGTAGTGATAAAGAATCAGGATACATTGTTTTACATTATCACACATAAGACTTTTTTAATTTAATACACTATAACATTCATGTCACACAGTATGACAAGTTTCGTCACTATGACAATAAACTACTGAATAAATATAAATTTCAGGACAAACTCTACAATATATATATGTGGAGATATAAAAGTTGGTAGAATATAACCAAATTATTTCCATTACTTACATTTGAGATAAAAAAAAAAAACTTTTTTCAGCCAAATATGTCAACCACCCATATTTCACTTTGTAACAATTCAAATGGGACTGATAAAGGGATAGCTTATCTCTTATCACAGGGCAAGTCTGAGTTTTCTGAAAATGTTCCTGAGAAAAAGGCGATATCCTGAACAGAATAAGCCATTGACAACCTAAAATTGTGAGTACTGGTGCTCTGCACGTCTGAAAACTCCACCGAAGTAAAGAAATCCTGAAGGAAATCGGAGTAAGCACTTCACCTTATTTACCTTCTTTACCAAAGGAGCTGAACTTTCAACCGGTCAGAGAAAGTTGTCGTGGTTTCGTATCCAGGTTTCTTTTAAAGTTTCCTGTCTGCATGTATTCAGTTTCTGATAAAACCGAATAACAAGCTCCGAGTTGACAGGGACCTCACAATTTAAGACATTTATTTAAACAAACAAAAACTCTTAAGCAGAGTTCAGCTCCATTTCTCAACGCAGTACGCTCCCATGAGCCTTAACGCGCATGCGTCGAGAGTTCAGTCGTGACTAATCGATAGCAGATTTTGTCTTCAACTTCTGGAGCTTCTGCACTCAGAGCAAAAAAAGAAAAAAAAACACAAACAAAAACACCCAAAACAAATCAACACTGCAGCAGCACATACAGAGTTATAATGAACTTCCCTCTGATTTTCCAGATAACTATCTTCAAACTATCTGTTGTCATACTTATTAGACTGCTACTATTTGGGGGGACCTAAGGGTAATGCATTTTTTTGTAGAGGCCACATGCAGCTACATGCAGACTTAATCTGAACACTCCTTCATAAATAATGCAAAAATAATTAAAGGCCCGAAAAAATAATTAAATAAAATATAAATGCTTCAAAAATAATAATTAATAATAAAATAATCCATAATAAAAATAATTAATCAAATCAAATCAATCATACTCCCCCTCATAATTTGTAGTAAACAATGTACATTATCAACAAAAATTACAAAATGAAACTCGTGTTTGCTAGGTCAACCATGCTGTTGTAAATGAGCTATTCATTAATAAACAAATTATAAACAGTAAATGTAGACCAGTGTAGATCAATTAATAGATTTAGTCACTGAACCCACCAATGTGTCAAGAATTATTGTGATCATTCATAAATAAGGTAAAAGTCAATGATCACATCATATTTATTCTAAAAACAACAAATATCTTCAAACCACCTATTGTTACACTACAACACTTTAACTTATTTTTGCTACTATTTTGAGGGACCTAAAGGTAAGGCCACATGCAAACTGAATCTGAACACTCCTTCATAAATAATAAGGCCTGCAAAAATAATAAAATTAAACAATATTAAAGTTGTTAAAAATAATGCCAGCAAAAAACAATAATCCTCACAAAGTCATTAAAAAATATTTTTTTATTTCACAATTTGTAGCAAACAGAATGCCTTATCAACAAAAATCACATGAAACTCTTGTTTGTTGGGTCAGCCATGCTATTGTAAATGAGCTATTCATGAATAAACAAATTATAAACAGACAATTAGTGTAGACCAGTGTGGGTCACTTAAGAATAGGATTAGTGCCTGAACCCATCAATGCGAATGGTGTCAAGAATTATTGTGCCCATTCATAAACGAGGTAACGGTCAATGATCACATTTATAAAAAACAATGAAGTTGATTTCACATTAAAACTACAGTTCAGGATTTGTAAAGCAAACTGTGTGTGCCCAATGCAGTGCAAATATAATCAAGCACTGTTGGTTTAGAACTGCACTACAGATTGTTGGTCCTTGCATTCAGAACTTTGTTTATTATGGTAAAGAAGGCATCGTGCTCATAACACAGTTGATCTGATCCTGCACTCATTCATCAGAAGCTACCAGGGTTTACAAGATCACCAGTTGAATGAACGGTTCACTGGAAAATGTAATTTAAACAATTTCCCCAGAACCAATGGAAATTGACTTCTTTAGTTTTAAAGTTTAGTTTACCTTAGTTTCTTTTTTAAACTAAACTCATTTATAACCAAATCAAAATGCACTTTATGTTGCCTGCTCTGCATGAATGCTATTTTTTCCAAGCCTTGAAATCTTCAATCCTGCTGATCATGCCCAGAAGAGCACTTTCATCACTTCTGCTGATGGTACAACTTTCAGTTGCAGTAAAAGCTGAACGTGAATGAAGCCCTATGCAGCCTCGCATAGGCAACAAATTCAGACACACACAATCCATGATCTCAAACACTGACACTTTCCTCACTGGAACACATCTGCAGCATTCCAACCAGAGATGAAAAGGTCCCCATAAGTCCCACCAGCCAGTGGGGGAAACGACCAGCCCACAGAAATCCAGGTGGCATCCAGTGAACAGCATTGCTCAGATCTGCTAGGCTGCTAAGAACATTCAGAACCTCTGCACAGATCTGCTTCTTAATGTCAGCAGCAACGGCAACATCATCTTCCCTGAAATATACAACCAGACCTCAGTCACAACTGACATCCATTGAGTGAGTAATTAAGCAAAATACCCATTCAAAAAGTGACTCACCTGTCATCAAGTTGTTGTGTCCCTCTGTTTTTCTGTGCCTTTCTCCTTAATTTCAGGATTATTCGGAGGGATCTGAAATCCGTTCAAGACAAGGCTCTAAATTTCTGATTCGGGTCTTCAGTGAATTATTCAATGAACCATTGAATCCTGAGTACACAAATGTGGCTGGAACTACTGTTTATACAGTAAATGTAAACAACCAATACAAGAAAATATAATTATGTCCAAAAAGTGAGTGCATAAATGATATTCATATACATTTTTAATAATACAAACAACATTAATGCAGTAGAAACACCACCTTCAAACACGTGACTTCAAGGGTTGTTGATTTCTAATGAATGAAACCACAAGCAGCTATTTGGCCAGTAGTGCTGTAGTTTTACCTGAGCGTGCCCAGAAGTAAGGACAGTCCCCACAGGGCAGTGCTCAGTGTCCACCACTTATCAGACTTGACTTTAATCAGCTCTGCATCAGCTGCCCAGGCAATATGCTCACAGGGGTAATACAGCTGGTCAGCAACGTTATTCAGCACTGACATCCACCGCAGGACTTTGTCCTGCTCCTGTAAAAGCATTTGTAAATTATGCAATCTTGTTATTATTCCGTTAATAATAATAATAATAATAATAATAATAATAATAATAATACAATTCTGCAGATTTAAATGGTTAAGATGTAAAGAAAGTTTTTCAGAATAGTTTTATATAGAATTTTCTGTTCTAGAGAAACTGGTGGTGATAGGCACCTGACAGCTGGAGTGTTTAATGCCTATGTTAAGTCACAGACAGGTATTACATGAATTGGTTACACATGCAATATTTGTTATATTTTTGAAGTAAACTTTGACAATTTCCTACAGTGGAGAGACATACACAGTGTGTTGTAAGGCAAAAACTTTCCCTGCCTATAGCTGAATCGAAACCCATGGTTTTTATCTACATTTATGGCATTTACCAGACTTCCATTCCCTAACTACAGGGGACAGTCTCCCTGGAGCAACTTGGGGTTGAGGGTCTTGCTCAAGGTGAAGGTAGGATTCGAACCCATGACCTCTTGGTCCAGAGACAAGTATCCTACCCACTAGGCCACCAGCACCCCCCAATTTGGACTTCTTATGGAAAGAAGTCTAAATTGCTAAGTTTTCATACAACTTACTCGTTTCGCATCAAACCACTTTGATTTACTTTTTTGCAGCTGAAATGGGTGAAATTATTAAAGAATTGCATCAATAATTAAATAAGGGTGAAATTCTCTTATACGACAGTAACTTTCATAAATGATCTGGTTGTATCTATAAACTAACATGGAATTATGAGAATGAGGACTTATCTGGACCCATATATGAGGTATACGGGTTACACACAATAACAGAAAGATGGTTAGTGTAAGTTTAGGTTTTGGGTGAGCTTAAGATTAGGGTCATAGTGTACAGAGTGTGAGGTTTAGGGTTAGAGAAAAGTAAGCTTGAATACAAATTTAGAATATCAGTTAAAGACAAGATCACTTTATAGCGGCCTAACAAAATAAGCTGATTGTTTGGCCAAAAAAAAACCGATTTGCACTTTACCGTGGCTCCAAGACCGTAGCTCTGTGAGTAAGCGGCCATAGAAAGGTCATCAAACAGCCGCAGTACTGTCCGACAGTGACTGAGCTGAGCCGAGAAAAGTAGGAGACTCTTGCCAACTTCAGAAGTGTCACCAGTCTTTTGGGATATGACTCCACCAACCAGCTGGGATCCATAGCAAAGTGTTCTTACCTAATACCATCAAAAATAGAGATAAATACATTACCAGTGAACTCCAAGAATGTTTGTAGCAAGTCAGGCTTTTGTATTCCACCCTTGTAGATCATGACTGATGAAGTGACTTGCACACCTTGCTTTGTGCACTGGGATACAGTTATGTTAGAATAGAAAAGGTTCCTCCCCAAACTGTGTTTGCAAAGTTGGAAGTACGGCATTGTCCAAAATGTCTTGGTATGCTGAAGCATTATGATTGCCCTTCACTGGTAGTAAGGGGGCCCAGGTAAAGTGAAATTTACAGGGCAGTTAATGGGCAGTTAATAAGGTCTGCACCTGCATGAGATACAAACTTACAGTTTAAGAGGTTTGGTCACACTTCTATGCTGTCTGGTTTCCAAAGTTTTGTGTAGAATCCTGTGAAACACTTACCACTTTATCTCTTCCTCTGTAGGACTCCAGCAGGTTCACCACTGATTCTAGTGAGTTCTGCATGCTGGACTATGGGAGAAGGATCCTCATCTGTTTCTGGTACAGAAATACAGCTGACATTAGCTCTTTGCTAATGCTTTCTACGGACAGAGAAAAGATCAAGCTAGTCCTGCTGCATAGAACACTGCATTTTCCTCTAAAATTACTAAAATCACCCTTTCCCGTGGTCTCCGGATGGGCTCTCTAAGACTGAAATGGACCCTCCGTCTGCACTTTGATCAGGATACTATTTCCTCCAGACCAAGGCAGTAGATCACTTAGAGAATCGTTCTGAGCTCAGAAGGAGGTTTCAGTGTGTGGAAACGGCACGGCTGCCAGATTTTTGCACGCACGTGCAAACCTCCACGTGAAATCCATTAAGGCTTTTAACGTGGAACTTTGAAGGCAGTTGTAAAGCTCGAGCGATCCATCAGGAGGACCGCCAACTGTAGCTTTACAAAACCAGAGACCCAGGAGATGAAGTTTAAACTAGGTGGTGTGGATGTCATGGAGTGAGAGAGAAATTCAGTGCACCTCGATATTACATTATAATTTGAGTTTCAGGACAGTGTGAGAACCAGCGGAGAGTATTAAGTGCTATATCTTTATGTAAGAGTAAAGCAAGAAGGTAGGAGAGGAGATGCTCTCTGAACAGATAGTTCAGAAGATAGAGAGGATTTCTGAAGATAGGATTTCTGCTGCTCTGGTCGTCTTAGGCTGCTCATTCCACCAGTGTAGAACCACAAAAGTCTGGACTGGGTCTGCCTTGTATGTGAGGATGGCAGAGCCAGACGATGTTCCTTGGAGGAGCGGAGGGAGAGCGAGTAGGAACATAAGGCTGAATGATGGGATTAAGGTAGCTGGGTGATTCCTTGTTTGCATAGTGTTTGATAAGATCTGTTATCAGGATGTCCATAACCTGTTACATTAAAGCAGGGGTGCCCAAACCTGTCCAGAAAGGGCCGCTGTGGGTGAAGGTTTTCGTTCCAACCAAAAAGAAGCCACACCTGAGTAACTGAAAACCAAGACCAACTGATTACAGAGGTGGAATTAGGTGCGCGTCCTGCTTGGTTGGAACGAAAACCTGCACCCACAGCAGCCCTTTCTTGACAGGTTTGGGCACCCCTGGTCTACAGTGTAGCCCATCTGTCATCTTTAATGAGCCATATCATTTATTTTGAAGCATGACAAATATGTATGAAACGTATTCAGATATATAACACAAAATGCAAAATATGTGACATATGTGGTCTAGAAAGTTTAGCTCAGATGCATCTTATACAGCTAAAGAAGAGCTAAAATGTTCTCTTTTGAGCGGTTTAGGAATTATTTCTACCCCTGTGACCCTGGCAAAGTTGTGCATCTCAAAGAATGAATAAAAAGGCCTTGTTTGTTTGTGAAAAAGAAAAGAAATCAGAATTATCTTTCAAAATATGTATGTCCTCAAAGAATGTCCTCAAAATCAAACTTAATATATTTACATAAATTGAGCCATGAATATATGTTATTAGAATTGAAATGTTATGCTAACATTAACCTGTCACTTGTATTGCTCTGCTAAGAACAGTCCACCACTCAAATAATATGTGGTCAGCGGTGACCCTATGGTGTTCCCTTTCCACTGAAAGACAGGGTGGAATGTGGCTGTGTATGGCAACAGAGGTTCATAATCCCATGCACTGCTCAGTTTTCCCCAGAACACAATTGACAGAGCACAAGTTGAATGTTAATTAGTTGAATCAGGTTTGCTATTGTATCTGATGTGTACCTATATTTTAGGTACACCTAGGAATGAGTCCTTATTGTTAGTACTCAGGATATCAGGCAGACCTGGTTCTCTATCAGAATTCAGCACAGGCAGGGTCTGATTTTCGTTTATTAGTTAGAGAAGGGAGAACACCAATATATGCAGGGCAGGCTACTCCAGGATCAGACCTGAGAATGACTGCTGTATAACTGTTGGGATGGAATCTTGATCCAGATGTGCAAGCTTGCCAGGTGCAAGCACCTTGTGGGAAGTATAAAAATTATGATCAACATTTCTTTTGCTCTGAAACTACACTTTTAAACATGATTAAACATGTCTCCAAAAAGTAAAGTCTCCAAGTAACAGCACCTTAAAAGGCACGAGGAGTCAGTTATATGGATTTTAAGAACAGTTCTCTTTATTTGTCTTTCCTTATCTTAAATCATTTTTAGGCCACAAATGAAGTACAAAAAGTAATTCATCAAGTAATAACTGTCAATAACTAAATCAGGCCTCAAACTGCTTACTTTAAGGATTTTGAAATACATGACAAAAAGTCATGCACAAAATAAAATATACTGAAATTACATGTGACTGCTTAAAAACAATCTGTCCATTTATCATACAAAATGTGCTTAGTAAAATTTCTTCAAAGAGGTAAACTGATTTAATGAAAACCTCAAACATCCTAAAACAAAATATATTTGATAACTATGTAAATGTGTCATTTTAAATATGAAATAACCACGGGAGATTCTGTTTTTTGCACAATACAGCTCACAGACTCCGGTCCATTTCCTCCTTTATCGAAGTTTTCAGGGATTTTTCACTAGTTTTAAACTATTTAGGGTCTTGTAAAGAACTAAATATTGTTATTTCAAGAAATCATAAATGTTCTCAAACCCATTGGTAGACTTGTTTTGCATAATAAAAATCAAGCCCACACATAATAACATATAAACCCCCTATAGCTAAATGATTAACCTGCCTTGAAATCTACAGCAACATGAAGCATCAGCAAAGTTGTTTACAAAACAATGCAGACTCTCACAAAATGTTTTTGGATGCAGCATCAGCATGTAAGAAAAATGACAGGAATTGATAATCCCTAATAATTTGATCCATTTAAGTCTAGGTAACTTGGTGCATACCTAAATTCAAGGATTTTTCAAAAATGTGTGTACACACTACATGGGGCAGGTATCCAACGCTTTGCGAGAATTCGGGCTGGAATCTTTCAGCTGCAAAAACATACCTTCCCCATGACTTCAATGTGTCCACGAGCCAAGCATATTTCCTGCATACCTTTTTGGCGATTAGGGGGATCACTGAACAGCGTGCAGACAAAAACATGCCAACCAATGTTGAAAGAAAGCCATGCTAATTCCCTGGGATGAAGTTCTACAACTCCATGGGAGATGGTACTTATTAGATTGTAATTCAAGAAGCTGAGAGCCTGGTTAAGGTTAAAATTAAGGAGCTGTGCAACTGAATGCAGCATTTTTAAGCAGTGAACTCACAAACCGGCAAGTTTCATCACAGAAAATATTGGGTTGTGTTGATGGAATTTCAGATGCAGGGTTGAAAAGCATTCATTCAATCTCCACAAAGAAGAAACCAGAGAAAGGTTTTACACCAGGGTGTCCCTCTTGCTCACGGTGGTCCAGGACATGATCTTGTATTACCATGCGCTGGATTTGAGCAAGCATGCTGTGAATTAAAGAGGACAAACCCAAAATATTTTTCAACATTCTGGCAGAGGATTTATTCCTTCCAGGACTGTTGGTATCTTGTCTGTGGTAGGACCACCAAGACTTTCCATTCTGGAGAGGCTTTTTGTCACACAGGCCATGGTTTGTATTAATCTCCAGTAAGGCCCACGTTATGCGGTTTTGATTATGGGCATTCTGTTCAATTCTCTCTGACCTGGTAGCTTACAGCAATGGCCAAACAATCCGGATATAATGGCATGTTAAATATAGTCCTTAAGCTTTTGGTTTAAAAACAACATTTGAAAGGAAACAAAGAGGAAATGCCCATCTTGCTCCAGGCACTGAGGTAGACAGTCAGTCTGTTTGTACAGACTATTCTTAAACCCACGTCTTAAAAAATCTCAAGAAGAGAAACTATGCACGGCAAGCTATGCACCTTTATCGGCACTGTAGAGTCACACACTAATATAGAAATCAGAATTTATTTCACGTGTTACAATATTCACAAGTAAAATTGGCACTTCACACAAAAAATTTGCCCATACATATGTCAAATATATTCAAAGCTGTACATGATCACTATATAAAAACGATTGAAAATAACGTCATTTGTCTTGAAAGAGCACAGACTATACAGAAGTAAACAAAATAGCAGTCTTTTCTTGTAGAAAGAGCTTCTCAAAAAGCATCCCTCCTTGTGAGCCAGCTGCCAGTCAGTCCAAGGTTCCTGGAAATCAAATAAATGCAACAAAAAATGCTAAGAGTCCAACAAATTCTTCTAAATGTCACAGATCAAAGTCACGAGCCTGTGTCCAAATCGTCACTTCATCAGATTTCACCAAAATTCTTCTCCCTGCTGATGAGGGGTAAACCATTCTTGGGTTCTGGAGTTAATTTAAGCCTTGTGCATTTGTTATGTGGATTTGAATATGGGTACCTACAACCATGTCTGTCTCTTTTAAATATACCTTTGTGATGAGTGACAAAATGTGCAAGATGTGATTCCTAAAAAAGCATCAAAACCTTTTTTCTTGGAGCATTTCTTCCAATAAACCTTGACAGGCATTTTGGCCCAAG
Source organism: Hydrocynus forskahlii (assembly GCA_037974365.1). Lineage (NCBI taxonomy): Eukaryota > Metazoa > Chordata > Actinopteri > Characiformes > Alestidae > Hydrocynus > Hydrocynus forskahlii. The sequence goes on along the minus strand of JBBPCX010000038.1, from coordinate 14,437,006 downwards.
TTAATCATTTTCATTACTCAAGAATTTGTAGTTTTGGCAAGCCAGTCAGGAATGGACATTACCAAACTGCACTGTCACTGGTAACTGCACTTCTGAGTATGTTATAATAGCACAATCTGATTGGTTGACTTAAAGTGGCCCCTTATAGTCACACCACAGCACAATGTGAACAATGTGAAATTCTTTCTCTGCATTTAACCCATTCACCAACCAGGGTGCAGCATGTGGGGACAGTAGTTTACTCAAGGGTACCTCGGTGGTGCCATTAGCAGTCCTGGATTCAAACCCACGACATTGAGCTGTTAAAAGTGATTGTTCCACAATAAGAGTTTTCATTTCTCTGAGCACCAGTTGCTTAGTAACAATGAGCATTATGCTGCAGATAACTGTTGCTAATTTTCTACTTTATCTAAACAGGACATTTATTTTAAATGATTATTCTGGAGTCCTTTTGAACAGATTCTTATAAAAGTGTGTAAACCTCAGGCCTGCATCAAACTGCCACAAATTCTCAAATCCTTGTCAAAATCTCTATGCCCATTCACACTCAGGTATAAGCACTGGTTTTGCACTGACTCCTTTTTGAATGAGGTGCAAGGACATGACAAGAAAACAGAACTTAGTCTATTAACCAAGGTCAGTTTTAAAAGAACAGGAATGAAAAAGGCTGATTAATTATAAGGGAAAGGATGGAAAATAGCCATGCTATTTTTAAATGATCATAAAAAATAAATTATGATCATTTCTGGCACATAAAATCACCCAAATTATACACCTATCAATCAGAACATTAAAATCACCTGCTAAATATTGCGTAGGTCCCCCTCATGCTGCCAGAACAACTCTGACCAGTTGAGGCACGCCCTCAGCTTAGAAAAAGGTCCACATGATGTAAAAGAAAACATGAATCATCAGACCAGGCTACCTTCTTTCATTACTCCGAGGTCCAGTCCTGATGCTCATGCATCCATTGTAGGCATTTTCAGAGGTGGACAGAGGCCAACGTAGGCAGGCTGTGGCCTCATTCCGTGGTGACAGAGCCCCATACACAAGCTGTGATGTCCTGTTTTGTTCCGACACCTTTCTATCATAACCAGCATTATTTATTTTGACAATTTGTGCTACAGTGGCTCTTCTGTGGGATCAGACCAGATAGGCTAGGCTTTGCTCCCCATGCGCATCAGTGATCATGTCGCCAGTTAAACCCTTTGTCGTTCCTTGAACCACTTTTGGTGGGTACTCATTACTGCATACAGGAAACTATACCTGCTGTTATGGAGACGTTCTGATCCAGTCTACTTACCATAATGTGGCCATCTTAAAGAGTTGCTCAGAACCTTACCCTTTCCCATTTTTCCTGCTGCCATCATTTTCAAAAACTGACCATTCACTTGATGGCTAATATATCCACCCCTTTACAGGTGTCACTTTGACAAAATCATCTATGATATTGGTCTCACCCATCAGCGTTTTTAAAGCTGTGGTTGATCGCTGTAGTTGGAACATTTCTTACAGCAGCTGTAGACTTTAAATTTAAAGATTGTAAGTCATTAATGTTTTTCCCAAAAACTATTTAGTAGTTTTAAAACACCTGAAAGTTTAATAACTATCTGTTGGGCTGCTTTAAAATAAAGTCATATTCTTATGAGGACCGGTTAGTATGGTTACAAGCATTTCACTAAGATGAGTTCAGATATGTGATATAGCTGAAAAATCACACTCATGCCAAGTTTGTGTTCTCTAGCTGTGTTCTCTTCTTATGGATAATTTAGGTTAAAGTTAGTGTGACGCACCTGATCCATACTTTAAACATACTTGATAGCTAACTAGACAAGGAAGAAGGTGGTTAATGCTGGTGATGAGGGCAAGTGGCCTCCTTCTATCCTACCCAGGATAACCTATATAAGCAGGATGCATTTCAGCATGTCTTCTGATGATTCATATGTTCATATGTTTAAAGGACAACATTTTTGTCTTTATTAAAGTTACAGCAGACGCTCTCCTGATTTGACTGGTACACAGCGAAAAACCCCCCCCACAAAAAACAAAACATTAAGTCACTCATAACACGGCAGGGGCCATAAGGCTTTGCGGCAGCAGCCTTTAGTTTTGTACATGGGCCAAATTCCTTCTTTACACACTGGCGGTATTGCTTTCTTATTATTTGCTCCAGGAAATAAAAGTCTTATGGACTAATGCCATTACTGACAGGTCTCAAACTAACTGATTGTGTCACACGTCAACTGTACAGTGTTAGTACAGCGTCCAAGTAAATCATTTAGTTGGATCTGACTGCATCTTTGATTCCGGACTCAAGCAGAGATAAGAAAAGCATGATAATTAAACCTCAGTAGTAATTATCCTATATTTATTCTGTTATAATCGAACGTTAATACAATAAACTTTATGCGGGGACATGACATCTTTAGAACCAGCAGAAATAACACACATCTCTGTCAGAAGGAGGGCCAGAAAAATACTTCACGCAAGTATGCATCTCCCTGACATGTTGAGTTGCGATGCGACTGGAATAACACAATGTTCTGTTTACAGATGCCATGATGTGTGTTTATTTACCTCCTTGAGCACTGACGGCCAAATGTTTTAAGCTTTCTAAACCAATTTAAGTAAAGAAAGTAAAGTTTATTTGTAAAGCGCTTTTTTTTCCCCATAAAAGTTGTCAAATGCATTATATAAATAAAACAAAGATATACTAATAAGAAAGGCTTGTCTACAAGTTGCTCAAAGGCTTGTCTACAAGTGTAAATCTTTAGTTGGACCTTAAACTGACCGATTGCAGCAATCTAAGGGCTCGTGGCATTCTGGGCGCAACAGATTGAAATGAACGCTCTTCATGTGTCTTCAGCCTGGTGCAATGTATAGAAAGAAGGGCTAGGTGGGTGGACTGCAGGGCACGACTGGTGGTGTAAAACTGCAGGAGGTCCACAATGCATCGAGGAGCCTGACTAAATGGGGCTCTATAAGTAAGAAAGAGGATTTCATATTGTATCCTAAATTCCAAGCAAATCAGACAATTTCTGGCATGTGTTAGGTTTGAATCTGGTACTCGAGCCTAAAAGTGTGCGGTAAAATGTGGTACAGAAAATTGTAGGAGGAGATAGTAGCTGTGCAGTGGGTTAAACAATCTACTCACTTGATTAAATGTTCTCGCATTTATCCTTCGGCTTTTAAAACTAGGCATCAATTTGTATTATGGTGCCAGAAGACATTGTTGAGAGGTTTTCTTCAACAGTGGTAGCAGACACAGCAGTAAGATAATTGTATGAGATTGAATATGAGACCCAACAAGTATCAGACAGAAAATGCACATGCAATCCACGTTATCATTTCACAAACTATTTTTTCAGGCAAGGCAAGATAACATCCATGTATATTTCAGTCCTTAAAACTTGCATGATAACCTGTAGTCTTAGTAGATCAATAATTAAACTCCGGCGCAGTGTAAGGTGCATCAAGACACATTTTGCACTGTCCCTGTGCTTATATGCATATCTGACCCTGAATATATTGACTGATGAAGAGACATAAGAACACAAGGTTTTTGTATAGCAGAACAGTGCAGTTGTAATGCATTGGCTGAGAGTCATCATTCACATTCTTTTGTTGAGCATGATTCTGGCCTAAAGATGATCCCAAAGAGCTCAAAAATGTACTTACCTTCAAGAAATGCAAACTCATCAATTGCCTCAATTGCGTTGTCTGTGAAAAGATGATGCACAACTGTTAAACAAAAAAAACAAAAGTATGGCACTGCCCTTACAAAAATTCAACTCACCTAGATCTTTCCTTTGTAATGTTTTCCTTTTTCCTTGTTGTGCATAAACAAGGGCGTCCTTGGCTATCATTTCCACAAAGAGCTCCTTTAAGGACAAAGGCAAACTATTACTCTCTTGAATTAGGAAGAGTTAAAGGAATATCATGACAAATGTCAGTATTGACAGTCCTCACGCAGAACACGTGTGACAACCTTCTGGCACGTTAATATGCTAGAACAAACTGTGTACCAGCATAATGACAGTATAAACAATAAAACACAAGCAAGTATACACCTGCAAAACTAAATGTGAGGTATGTGCATTGCATTTCTTATTATAACATTAACACTTTACAGTAAAGTGCCCCTAAATCTACACATCCACTCAGCCTTCAGGTTTGGTCTCCAAATCCATTTAGTTTCTAGTGTGTGTTGCTGTTGCAGCTAAACCACTAAGCCTCATGTACCCTATATGGACAAAAGTATTGGGACGTCTGACCATTACTCCAACAAGGACATTAATGACACTGCATTCAATTACAGAGACTTTAATATGGAATTGGTCCCTTCTTTGGAGCTAAAACAATTTCCACTCTTCTTGGAAGGGTTTCCACGAGTTATTGGAGTGTTTCTGTGAACATTTATGAGGTCGGGCACTGATGTTGGACGAGAAAGCCTGGCTCGCGGTCTCCGTTCCAGATCAGCCCAAAGGTGTTAGATGGGGTTTGGGTCAGGGTCAGGGCCAGTCAAGTTCTTCCACACTAAACTCATCCAACCATGTCTTTACGGACCTTGCTTTTCTATTCATGCTGGAATAGAAAAGGGCCTTCCCCAAACTGTGTCCACAAAGTTGGAAGCAAGGCGTTGTCCAGAATGTCTTGGTATGCTGAAGCATGAAGATAGCCCTTTACTGGAAATACAGGGACTAGCCCACACCCTGGAAAACAGGTGTGTCCAAATACTTTTGTTCGTATAAGTGTACTTGAGGTCTCTTCTCCAAGGAAGCATTAGCCACATTAGCTAAGGTTAGCTTGGAGAAAACAGCACTACATGAAGATGTTTCGCTCACCGTGGCCTTGGCTATGATGAACACAGACTCCTGGCTGGCCAGGCTTACATCAGGGTCAGCCTTCATCAGAGCTTTGATGCGGGACAGGGGGAGTTTGGCGAGCCGCGTGTGTGCTCCCGTGGGGCTGCTGTTCTGAGCTCCGGTCTCCTCTCCTTCTCCTCGGGGCTCCTCTTCAGCTCCGCCTCGGTCCGGTTCTCCCTCTGCAGGGGGAGCACTCACTGCTACAGTTGCTGCCATCGTCCCGCAGGTGTCCAATATTCACTGGAGGGAATCACCAGTCCAACCATGCGGTTAAAACCGTAAAAATAGACTTGAAGTGTGGCGACCACGCGCTGTTTTCTCCCGCCAAATCAGACTGTAAACACGGGGTAGGGGCGGGGCCGAGGAGCACACGTCATGACGTGCGCGTGTGTTATGAGTAACAATTAAAAAAGTTTTATTAAATATGAACA
>JBBPCX010000038.1:14342268-14424430 GCA_037974365.1 Hydrocynus forskahlii | reverse complement strand
TGTGTGTGTGCCTATATATATATATATATATATATATGTGTGTGTGTGTGTGTATGTGTATATGAAAAATATCAGAATCAGTCTACATTCAGTCAGGGATATTTGTGTATCCCTATTAATTCAAATCAATGTAAAAAACTCATAGCACAGCAAGCATGAAGTTAAGATGCTGTCTACCTCAGTCTTTGCATTTTTTGCGTGCACAATGACTGTAATTTATTGCACCGTTGCTCGTTTTTCTTTCCACTCTCTTTTTGCACTGTATACTGTGCAAATGACTGAAATGACAAATATCTAATTGACAAATTTCTGAAGTGCTGAGTACCTTACTGAAGTTCAGTAGAACCTCCGACCTTCTTCAGCACAGGAACCGAAGAGTGCTGGGTGTTACTCTTCTTTTCTGGGTCTAAGATGAAGAAGTAAACCTCAGAAAGTGACCAGTGTGTGACCAATCACAATGCAGTTCATGTGCATAAGAGCATACAACTGAGTAGAAGCAGAAGTGTTTTTTGCTTAATTTTTTTTATTAAAATGTTGCTGGTGCTATACAGCAGAAACAAGATTATACTAAGTGAACCGTTAATATAGCACTTTGTTTGATCCATTGTTTAAATAAACCACTGATCTTTCATTTAAGAATTTTGGCCCATTAAGAACAAAATATTTATATTGTGTTTTTTCCCTAACAGAAACATTAAGAAGTCCTTTGTGTTCATTTACACCACACAAAATGAGCTTTGGATTAAAAAAACTAATAAACCTGAGCCATAGACTAATCTGGCTGTATAGAAACAGACAAATTAATGATCTGTGTCTTGAAGAAATCTATTATATCATACAATATCATATTTTTGTGTAAATTTGAGTAGCTACTACCCACCTCTGCCTATAGGGAATCAATGATGAAATAATGTCAGAATAACTTTGGCAAATTGTTCCTTGAACTAACTAAATGGAGAGGGCGAAATGTTCGCCAGCCAGTGGACCACACAAGCCGCCTTTTAAAATTAACACTAGATATGTTTCCTTGCACTCATACAAATAACCCACACCAGGTCACTTCTCCACACAAAACTATACCTTTGTTAAAAATTATCAACACCTGTTGCTTCTGTCGACATTCTAAAACACAAAATAAGAAGGGGGGAACAAAACAGGCACAAGAAACAGATTTTCAGGCATGATCAGTTCATTACAGCTCAAAAGAGAAACAGGTAAAAGAGGGGTTTCACTATTTGAAACTGTTCATCCGATTCAGCGTCATTCTAGTACTGTCTCACAAAACCAGCGATTTTTGAAGCTTACAGTTCATAAAATAATATACAGAGGATATGGAGGTATTTTCATGAGTTGTAGTGTGACTCTAACAGAGGGGCTCAGGTAATGCGACTCTCAACCCCATCTGACAATTACACTTCAACAAGAGAACTTTTTAGGCCTCTTATTCTGTTTTATAAAACATAGGACACTAGAACACTGTGGACATAATGAGTGTGTCCACATACCTCCAAATAAACAGCAACAAAACCCCAAATCTCTTTCACGAAGCATTTTCTCATCAGCTGGACACTTTTAAAGAGACTAAAATCATGCAGTTTCTCTAGTTCTGTTGGCATCGACAAAAAAAAAAAAAAAAAAAAAATGTATATATTTATTCGTACGAAAATCACACTGCAGTCACTCTTCTCCCTTTTTTCCACTGCAGAGATAAATGCACATACTCTATAATAAAGTCCCACCTAACTTTCCTGCAGTCAGGCAAAAGTTCTAACTGGAGAGCCTTTTCCCCATGGAGAGAACATTTACAAATTAAAGTTACTCAGATGTCTCTAAAACATGTTTAAGATGAACTATGACATTCAAAACTGAGTCACTATGCGAAAATCAGAAAAACTATAATGTTGTGACTTAAATTACAAATGACAGGCTAACTGACCACGGGACAGTTCCTGGATTGCACCTTTCATCACAAGGCCATGACAGACAGGCAACATTCTGAGGCAAGCAACTGGACAGTAGATATTATCAGTAGTTCCAGAAAACAAAAACAAAGAGACATAGAAGCAAAATACAAATATATCCATGATCTGCTGCCCCTAAAAGGCTTCTTTGAATGGACTTCACAACACTGGCTCTATACACCATATCCTCTGTAGGCAAACAGTCTGTATGTACACTGATAGTTTCCAGTGCAACTCTGCCTCAAGTGTTCAGCCATGTAATTTGTTCTTTAATAAATGTTTTAAAAGGTTTCCAATGAATAACATTAATTGACCATCTCTGAAAATCTAAATTCATGTTGTTTCATAAGCATTATTGCTGCAAGAATGTTGTACCTACAGTAACTACCCCCCCCAAAAAAAAAAAAAAAACATGCAGCAAATCAACATCACTTTCGTTTAACCAAATCACCATCTGAAAAATCCTTAAAAAACTTATCTATGCCCTCTAAACCCTAAATATCTAATCACATTAAAAATCAAACTACAACATGAGTCGTGTGGGTCTGTATAATGATGCAAATCCGACCGGCACATCACTGATTATCATGAAAACACAGACTACAGCAAAAGAGCATGGTGAAAAGATTCAGAAAGATTTTCCCGTGATATGCCTTGCTCAGAACTTCTACAAAAATAAATACATTAAAATATTTACAAAAAAAGAAGCAACATTCCAGTTTTTAAAACGCAGGAAATCTTTCATGAATGTTAAATGATAATGCATGTTGTCCCAGTGTGTCTCAACTAAAGTGTTCCAACCTCAAGTCCTCATTTTTCTCTCCCCAAAGAACTCAGAGAGCATCACTCACATCTTCATTTACAAACAGCATGAGGACACCTAGCTTTATAAATGAAATGACATTGAAACTTTCTTGTGCAAATCAAAAGCCTTGATTTTTACTAAGCTACAGTTGGACTTATAGGCATTTCATCGTTGTTTGAATACCTCTGCATCCTCTGTTTGAGTAAATTTGTTATAAAAAAAAACATGAAGAAATGGCCCAGAAAATCTATTAAACAGGTGTGCGAAAGGAAATGCGTTCCTCTCTGGTTTCAATACTTCAGTCTCACACAAAACAGTCTGAGTTTACAGTTAAACAAGTTTGTTCACCAGTTTCTCAGCCTATACGACATACTGGTTGGAGCCATAGTTCATCGTGTAGGCCTGTCGGCTATACTGAAAGTGGTCACTGAGGACATTGCTCCGGCCATGCTGAAAGTCTGAGCCTTGTTTGAAGGACGCTGAGCCATTGGACAGCGACTTGTCAAATGAAACCATGTCCTGTGCAGAGACGGGCAGCAATTTCTTCTTGGCATCCTGGTTGGAATCATATTTCGCCTGGTGGACAGCAGAAGTAAAAATATAGCTTGGTAACTAATCAATGGAGCAACTATACTTAAATTATAGTTCGAATTATATAACTATACAAAGCTGCAAATGATCAGGTCTTACCTTATTGTAGAGAAAGACACCCACGATGGCAGTCATCATCCCCACGATGTTAGACAGGTTAACTGGGTTTCTCAGCATCAGTAAGGATATGCTGATGACCATGATCCTCTTAGTAGCGTTAGCAACAGCGTAACTGAGTGGACTGACCAGGTTTAACACACTAAAAGCAATCATGTTTTGTGCAAAGTTGCAGAAACCACTGATGATGAGTAGGAACAATGTTCCAGTCCAATTGGAAACCTGTGACTGTATAAAAAGACGTAAAAAACAAAGTGAAAGCTTTAGAAATGGAACAATCTCGGAAATGTGTAGGTTTACAAAATGTCTACATTTGTTCTACTTCTCAATCAACTAAGGTCAAGTGCCAACAGGAGTAACTGTATTTAATTCCATCCCTTGATGTTTCCCTAGCCTGCAACAATGACCATTTCCACCTGAAATGGTGAAGTCAAGCCAGAATTAATTCAGGTCCCAGCTGTGGTGTGTTGGGGAGGCAGTCTGACAAAGAAAGATTCCTTCAGGCTGGTCAAGCTGATCAGACGGGCCGGCTCTGTGGTCGGCATGAAACTGGATTCACTAACGACAGTGGCAGAGACGAGAACATTAAAACTGCTGGCCATTTTGGACAATGTCAGCCATCCTCTGCATGCTATCATCAGTAATCAGAGAAGCTTGTTCAGTGACAGGCTGCTACTCCCAAGGAGTAACACCAACAGACTGTAACTCCTTTGTCCCCCATGCCATCAAACTATATAACTCCACAGTGTGTAGTGGGGGGCTGGAAAGAGGACTCAGGACTCAGAACACCAGAGGTCAAACGCAGGTGTATCACATAACTTTAGCGCCCAATAACTATAGACTCAGTGTTTATCAATGCAACTCACCATTTGTCAGCGCAATATTAAGTACTACTGCCTATCTATCTACCATCTTAATTGCAGCTACCTCTTTTAACTGGTACGTGTTGTACAATGCACAGATGTCATTAATCATCATCACTCATCACACCATGTCACTTTATTACTACTTCACCATCACTTATCCCCTTGTTTCTCTATCCCCTGAGAATTTTTTGTTTGTTTGTTTGCTTTTTTATAAGATGTCCTACGGTGCTGTAAAAATTACAAACTGGAACCTGAATTTCCTGAAGGGAACCTCCCTAAGTGATCAACTGTCTGTCTGATCGAGTGATTGGTTGATTGATTGATAGATAACATCTATCTATCTATCTATCGAGTTAACAAATGTAGCATTGCCTGCTAGAGTTCAATCCTGACAGCTGGCGAGATTCTTTACAGAGTAACATAAAATGGTGCTCAGTAAGAGCTACAACAGCTGCCAACCTCAGTCTATTTGATTTAAGGCTAAATACAACCAGCAAACATCAGTGAACAGGACTAAATTGGTTGCACCATTCTCCAATTGACATGGTCAGATGAACCACATGCTCTAGTCTGCAACCATTTCCATCTTTTCACTATTTGCATTGATCAGAGACACTGAGAACAAATCATTGAGGCTTGCCTATGCTTTATGTGCATTTAATTTAATTGTTTTATTTACTTACAAAGTCTCCATCGACCAGAAACGCTGAAAGGTCAACTAAAACCCATGTGGGCAGCATGAACAAAACAGCATTGAAGCCCAGAATATTGAGAAGACGAAGGTGGTGTACTCTTGTGTCATGCAAAACCTGAAACACATGAAATACAAATTTATATTTATCCTTAAAACCTACAACACTAAACTGACAACTGTAACTTACTTCTATAGTCACCAAACCAAGATGCAAAAATAAGAAAGAAGTTTGTGAAGGCCAGAAAAAAACTGATATATTCTTTTTACATTCTGTATGGTGCAAAAATATGTAGAAGAAACAATTACACAGTGTTAAAGTATGACAATAGTTGACCTTAATTACCAAGGCTACAGGGCAGTCCTACATTTTTATCTGAGCAATAGACTGAGGTGAACCTGCCACACCCGTCAGAATACATCATCTTGACATCGGTATACAAATTACCAATGAATGAAAAGAAAAACTCCTGTCTTGATTACAGAGCAAATTCAGCTGCTCAGTATGGGGTGTGGTACTACACCCAGGTATGTCTGTGGTAAAAGCAAGTGTATTTGCTCAAGGTTCATTTCAGTCTTTCTCATTACTTCCTTTTTTACGTTTAATTTCATTCTGTTCCGTGATTCAGCAAAAAGATTCTTTTGCTGTTGCTCACACTGTTCACTAAAGTAAAGTAAAATGGCTTTACATGAGCTTTAACAATTCAATTTGTACCAAAATGTATAAATAGAGAATACTTTATTTTATCTGATTTTTTTTTCTTGTCGCTCTTCTCTGCTCTACTAGATTATAGCCCCTTGTAACAGGAAAAAACTTTACTTCTTTACTTTTAGAATGAACGGAAGTCTGTGTCTGGCACAATGTGTTTTTTCAGTGACATAGACGTATTTAATATATACACCACATAGTTTCACTTCAAAACAAAATCAGCAAACCTCAAACACTGAACAAGCCTTGACCAAGTATGTTCAGGATGAGGAAAAGGCAAATTAGATTTTTTTCCTCCACTAATGAATGTTATCTTAAAGGCACTTACCTTTTTGGAAAATATGTTTTGTAAAGAAAAACAAAGTGTAGCTGCCAGAGCACTGACTAGTCCAGAGACATCAAAGGAGAGCTCAGTGACTGTGGCCAATAAGACACCCCCTATGATAGGGATGAGAGACACATATACCTAAAAAAAAGAAAAATAGGGCAGAAACTCATGAACAACATATACTATCCAGAACTGGTACACTAAATCATCTTAAACATTGACATAAAACACTAGAAGCCACTTTCAACTAACAGACATCCTCCACAAAAAGTGCAGAAAATTAGGTATAAACGTTATAAACTTTAAAACACTTACTTTTGTGGTTTGCTTCTCCTTCATAATTATCCGTGATAACAGCACAACCCATATTGGCATGGTGGCTTTCACTGTGAAAATCATCAATAGGGAGTTAGAGCATGACTGCATTTCTGATTTATACATTTCACACGTTAACACTTCATAGCTAATATGACAGGATGTTATGAGGCAGTGAAACCCATAATGAGAGATCTGTTTATGTCCTGGGGCAGTTTGAGTACATACATACTCAACAGGAACCTGTTTGAACACACTGACACAGTATGGCTGTATTCTTTTAGAAACATTACTGTTCTAGAAATCATCTATAGTGACCTACCATCATACTAATTTAACATAACATTGCTTTTTAGTTTTAGCAATAATTGTATTTATACCTTTGGAATATTATATCCATCCTATATAACATATGAAATAGCTAATTTGGTGTTTTTGATTTTTAATTTTTTGTACAATACACACAACAACAGTTAATTGCAGTGAATGCCATTTGTTTCAGATCAAAAAGAAAATACCCATTAAACCCAATAAACAGTATGTTTCTTTATTATATACTGTGTAAGATGCCCTGTGGTGTAATTTTGAGAAAAGCAGAACAGAAAGTAACAGTTCTATGAAACAAGGCCCCATCAGATTTGACCTTACAGATGAAGCATAAGTTAATTAACTTTATTAATGCAACCATCAGTGGTACCCTAGAGAGGGATACGTTGATGCATTTGGAAAATATCGAGATACACTACATGGACAAAAGTATTGGGGCGACTGACCACTACACCATCAGAAACTTTACTGATAATGCGTTCAAATCCATTGACTTTAATATGGAGTTGGTCCCCCTTTGTGACCGTTCAATCTGTGACCGTTCATTCTGTAGAGCATTTAAGGCCAGGCACTGATGTTGGACAAGAAGGCCTGGCTCGCAATCTCTGTTCCAGTTCTTCCCAAAGGTGTTGGATGGAGTTGAGGTCAGGGGCTCTGCGGGTCAGCTAAGTTCTTCCACACCGAACTCATCCAACCATGTCTTTATGGACCTTGTGTCTTTGTGTACTGGGGCACAGTCATGCTGGAATAGAAAAGGGCCTCCCCCAAACTCTGCCCACAAATTTGGAAGCATGTGTTGTCAAAAATGTCTTGATATGCTTGATTTTATACACATACACCTGTGGCAATTGGCATATTCTGAAACATCTGAATTTAATAATTAAGATGTGTCCCAATACTTATGTCCACATATATGTCATTTAATCGATACCACCCATTACTACATTCCAACTGCTCAGGTTTGAACACAAACGGCAGTTTAACGACTTATATCTAATATAAATGGGACATCTTAGTCCAGTTATAGTTTGAATTCAGGCCCAACTCTTTGGGCTATGTCGCGGAGGATCCTGGAACTTGAGGGCTTTGCTTTCTTCAGGTTGGACTAAGCTAGCACTAGACTGCTACAGTCACTCTCTTGACAGCTGGCCAGGTTTTGTACAGGTGTGGCTCAGAAAAAAACAACACAAAAGACGAACGAGTCCTCAGTATAGACCAAAACAGCTCTGGTTAATGTCAGTTTATCTAATCTTAAGGGTAAAATTAGCTAGCAGACCTAGGAGAGCCGGATTTAAATTGTCTGCACTGGTCTCCAACTGGCGTCGTCAAGTTAGCAACATGCTAACCAAGAGAGTCGCGCTGTCTGAATGGACAATGGGAGAAAAGAGGGGGGTGAGGAAAAGAGGAAAGCTTACCTGTGTGAGCGTAGGATACGGGCACCTTCCATATGCTGAAGTGAGCTGAGACAGACGCGAAATATTTCCCGAAAGCGAGAGGAAGGATATACCATCGATAGTATCTGCCAGGTACTTCAGATTTGGGGACTCCCCAGGCTCGCAGCAGCGGCGGCAGAAACACGACGATGGACAGAATATGGAAGAGAGACACGGTAACCGGGTAGGGGAATCCGTTCAGGATGATTTTGTTAATCACGTTGCCCCCAGAACTGACGGTGTACCAGCACACGCAAAGGAGAGCGATCCGCATCCCCTCCTTCACGGGCGGACGATCCACCGCAGCCATCTTCCCCAGTGTCGGTGCGCCGGCCGCAGCTTCATACGTGGAGCTCAAACTTCGTAATGCAGTGGGTGGGGGGAGGAACGGAAAGGGGCGGGGCAGGAGGAGGAGCAGGAGCAGACTTTCACAACTACACAATATGGACAAAAATATTGAGACACTATCAAGCTGAAGAAATCCCTGACGTTCCGGCCTTATAACCAAAATAGTTGGGGCCTGAATTAAGGAAGTGAAACAAAACTGGACTGAGATGTCCCATTCATGTCAGATATAACTGAGCAGGTGGTAGTGATTCAGTTACATACACTATATAGACAAAAATATTGGGGCGCTATCAAGCTGAAAAAAAGCCCTCGTGGCCAAAAGAGTTGGGGCCTGAATTCGAGATGTGAAACTAAAACTGGACTGAGATGTTTCATTCATATTAAATATAAGTTGTTAAACCGCCGTCTGTGTGTTCAAAACCGAGCAGTTGGAATGTGGTAATGGTTAAATTACATACGCTATATGGACAAAAGTATTAGGACACACCTCTTTTCCAGGGTTTGGGTTAGGCTCCTTACTTCCAGTTAAGGTACTGCTAAAGCATACCAAGACATTTTGTACAACGCCGTTTCCAACCTTGTGGACAGAGTTTGGGAAAGGTCCTTTTCTGTTCTAACGTGACTGTGCCCCGGTGCCTAAAGCAGGCTCCATACAGACATGGCTGGAGGAGTTCGGTGTGGAAGAACATGCCTGGTCCGCACAGAGCCCTGACCTCGACCCCATCCAGCACCTTTGGGATGAACTGGAACGGATCTTGCGAGCCAGGCCTTCTCGTCCAACAGTGCCTGACCTCATAAATGCTCTACAGAATGAATCGCCACAAATTCCCAAAGAAACACTCTAAAATCTTGTGGAAAGCCTTCCAAGTGGAGTGGAAGGTGTTATAACTGCAGAGTGGTGGAACCAACTCCATATTAAAGTCTATGCATTTGAACGCAACGTAATTGAAGTCCCTGTTGGCGTAATATTCTGTACTTTTGTCCATATAGTGTATAAAGGCTTTCATCATAGTGTATCTGTTGCGGATGGTTGTCTCAACTTTAAGACCGTGAATGTTTGAGCTGTAACAACACAGAAAGCTATGGGGCGCCATTTGTAAAAACAGCTTCACGAATTTAGAGGTGTCATTTTTTCATCATTTAGCGCAAAGTTCACACAATTTTCACATAGAGCTAAATGTGTTTAAAAAAAAACTGTTATGTTTTGGTACATTTTCTTGCTGCGTAATTGTTAAATGTTAAATCTAAATGTTAAATCTAAATCTAAATGTTAAATCTAAATCTAAATGTTAAATCTAAATGTTTAATCTAAATTTAAATGTTAAATTAATCTAAATCTACATGTTAAATCAAAATCAAAATCTAAATGTTGCTTTTACAAATGGCAAGAGATATGCTAATTGGCCACGCCCTGTGAGTACAATTGGCTGGTACTTAGCAGGGGGCTGGACTGCGTGCTGTGATGTCCTCTCACCAACATGGAGGATTTGCCTTTAAATATGAAATATATATTTCGCACTCTAAATGTGAAACTTCGCAATTAGATAGGGCTCAATGAGACCTTTCCAAACACCCCTCGTTTGCCATAATACCCCCACGATCAAGAGTTAATAGACAAAAACCGTTCACCTTCTGCAGAAGTAATGGTACACCCCGGTGAGGTGAACGGTTTTCGGCTAGTAACTCCGGATCGTCGGGGCTATTATGGAAAAGAGGGGTCTTTGGAAAGGTCTCATTGAGCCCTATCTAACTGAAGTGTATGAGATGTATTTTTCATATTTAATATTTAGATTTAAAATCATTTAAGGCAAATCCTCCACGTTGGTGAGGGAATATCACAGCATGCAGTCCAGCCCCCTGCTAAGTACCAGCCAGTTGTAATCACAGGGCGTGGCCAATTAGCATATCTCTCGCCCTTTGTAAAAGGACCATTTAGATTTAACATTTAGATTTAAGATTTAACATTTAGATTTAAGATTTAACATTTAGATTTAAGATTTAACATTCAGATTTACCATTTAACATTTAGATTTAGATTTAACATTTAGATTGAACCTTTAACATTTAGATATAACATTTAGATTTAACATTTAGATTTAGATTTAACATTCAGATTTAACATTTAGATTTAGATTTAACATTTAGATTTAGATTTAACATTGATATTAAGATTTAACATTTAGATTTAACATTTAAATTTAACATTTAACAATTACGCAGCAAGAAAATGTACCAAAACGTAACACTGTTTGTTTGTTTTTTAACACATTTAGCTCTAAATATGTGAAAATTGAGTGAACTTTGCGCTAAATGATGAAAAAATGACACCTCTAAATTCGTGAAGCTGTTTTTACAAACGGCACCCCATAGAAAGCCACACTCAAATTATGTTTCTGGAGATATGAGTGTGCCACTTTATTGGCCTAAAAAACAAACAAAAAACAGATTATATTAAACCATATTATACCGTTAGCATTACTGTGAATAAAACAATAGGGACTTCATTTGAAAACAGATTTAAATTAATAAATACGTGAGACATTTTTAACAGAAATCACATTCATATTAGAACATTCAAAGAAAATATGCCTACAAAAAAAGCATACAACTACATTTAGTCTTTCTCAATGTGGTTGTATCAAAAAACCCGCACTAAAATGACTTTCATTGCACTCCTTTTTTGGTGTCCCTGCTCGCCCACTTTTATTGCTGCTTGCAGCTATTCCGTGACACACAGCGTCAAGATGAACAAAAAGTGAGATTTATTAAGCTCATGTTTAAAGACTTCTGCCATGTCACCATCTTTTGTAACCATTTGCATACCACATCTATTTCCATTTTTTATATTAATACATCAGTTTTGACATCCAAAACAAACACAAATTGCCAGAATAAATAGATTAAAAATGAGAACAATTAATACATAATCTGGATCAGACAAAGTGTCCCACTTTATGGCGTGTACGACGGTTTCTGTTATTACCTGTTTTAACAACCCAAAACAAACACAATCAAGTGAGAATAAATAGGATACAAAACATTAGAAAACAGTTAATACATAAATCCGGACCAGGCATAAAGGCAGCTTTTGATCCTGAGACACTTTTTATTACGGAAATAGTTTTAGTCCATGCAAACATATGGCAAAATATTAAGTTTACTTCCATCCCCATATGGATCCAAGGATATGCAGTCAGTCCAACCATACCAGTCACCCGTACTGTCGTAACAGCCATTAACCCCTTGCCAGTGCTGATTGTGTATTCTGTCGAGGTCTTCTGTCGTGATGTCCTGGCTTGGTCCTGGAAGGTCCATCTCAGAGGTGCTTGGCACCATGAGACAGACTTTCCTGGAGTTTGTGATGCTGTCTTCTTCGCGGTTTAAGTACTCGGTCATTAAAGAGTGTGACCCTGGGGGTTGACTTCCAGAAGTTTTTAGCAAGTTATTTTGAAGGTTTAAGTAATATTTCACAATTTCATTTTGTGATAAATCTTTCCAGTTTGTCTTATGCAGAGCACTGGGTGACGAAGCAGAAGGGCTTTGCTTCAGGTTGTCAGAGTCAGTAAGATCCAACACTGAACTGTGCTGTTCCTCAATCTGGCTAACTGATGAAGGTCTAATTTGCTGCGTGAAGGGATCAAAGGTTAATTTACGGTTTTTCACTCGGGCAGGTTTAACGTCCTCTCCTGAACGTCCTTCCAGACTTACAGCATAATCTCTTGACTGATGCTTTCTCCTCTTTCCCTCAGGAGGTTTGACATCTTTTTCAGTTTCCACATTGGTGACCTCGCTGAGTAAGCCTGGGTGAATGCGTTTCAAGCCTCTGGACTTGTGTTGCAAATTATGCATTTGGTCAAGTGTTCTCTCTGTGTTTTCAAGGGGTTCATTATCACTATAGTTTGGCAAGGCCTCTTTTGGTTGCTGACCCTCACTATGCATACTGTGGACAGAAGAATTTAATGGCACTGTGGAAAACGGTTCAGAATCAGAGCCAGTAAAGGATGCTGGCCACTTGGTTGCTACTGACTGCTTTACTGTTCTAGGACTAGGGGGGGTACAGTGACTTTGGAGTTTCTGCTGCTCTTTCTTAGTAGAAGCTCTGTCTCTTTGTCCATATTGTTGTAATACTGAAGTTCTAAGGACTGTGGAAGCATTAGGATGTTTGTTGGGTTCAGGAGAAGTGAGACAGTGAGCCTGCGAGACAGGCTTTACAGTACTGGCCTTCATTGGAAAAGCTACATCAGAAAAAGAATCTGGACCTCCAACATTTCCACTGGACGATGACAGGGCAGGCATTTGTCCATAGACTGTTGTTTTTGAGGCCTTCGGCTTGGGTAGATTCTCTTCTGCTTTCTGCTCACTTTTGTGATTAACGGAGTGCAACTTGTCAGAGTTTGAAGAGTAACTAGTGTGTAAAACAGGCTTCTTGTCTGCATCTGTTGCAGACTGGACAGATCTAGTAACAGGTACCGATGGAGTCTGGTTGCATGAATTAGCAGTGCTTGAAAGTTCTTTTGGCAGTTTTTCATTTTGTTGTGGCTCGATCAACTTTTGCCAGTTACGCAGAAGCTTCTTTGCACGCTTAGCCAGATCCTCATCTCTGGTCCTCTTCCTCAAGTCATTTATCAGCTTCCCGAGTCGGGTTTCCTTAAACACAAAAGAACACATACAATCAGTTTTTACTAGATTCAATCTAGTACACTGAAATTGTCCTTAATATATCTATTTATTCATTTATTTACCATTAATCATAAGCAAATTAACTGACTGATTTTTTTCATCCAAGAAACCCAAACTATCTGTTTTGCTACTGAGATTGAATAATTTGTTTGCCAACCAAAGTTCACAGTTCAACAGATGCAAAATTCCGAAATACATGTACATGCAGAATGTCTATCCCTTAATATATCAAAAACCATTGTGCCTACATGTATTTCTGCTTCGTTTATGTTTTTGCATCTGCTGGCACTGACCTTGGGGCCCTGCCTTGGGAATCACACTCCTGTGCATGCTTATCTAGGCCTCTTGGCCAAAGTGTTCTCACAGAACAGACTGGTATTCTTCAACACAAACTCCAACATATTAATGACTTATATAACATGGATTATGGTATTTCAATGAATGTGATAAAACATGAGTAAGATAATGGGTTTAAATGGCTTCATTTTATTAAGAAACGTGTAAAGGTGAATGAAATGTCATTTTCACCATTTGAAGGGTTTCTGCATGACAACACAATTATGGAGCTGAATGAATCTCCAGCAATTGTTATGGTGTCTTTTTTTTTTTTTACTTCCAGGAATTCAGTTGTCATCAACTGGAATATTTCTATAGCTGAAATATGGACAGAGATATGGTTTGTTCTTTTGAAATACCAAATTAAATCCTTATCACAGAATATGTTGTATTAATGAATTTGGTTAAAGTTGGATGGTTGGTCACTTGAAAAGGACACGCATATGCCTGCCTTGAGAGAATACATTCCGAACAGGCAGGAAAGTAGCTCAGCTAGACAACATAGCATAATTAGACAGTACTCATACCTTAAAAATATATTGCACAGTACCTTTGCACAATTATGCTGTTTATTTAGTATGAAGTTTGACCAAAACTACATTTAATTTAGTAACCGCCTAAACGTCTTACCTCAAGTGCCTCCTTGGTGATGGGGTATTTCTCTAGATTGGATATTACATCCAGCACAGCCACCATATTGTGGATCTGCTAATTGAAAGCAATTGGCTTGTGTTACAAAACAATCATTTTTAGCATTTTTTTGTTGCCATTTACCACACAAATATGTTTGCTTCTGTAGTAAGGTTTAAGATAAATACCGTTTTTGATACACACAAGACAAAAAATCTGGAACTAAAATGTCAGCACAAACAACAAGCTGAAATCTCAATGGAATGGAGAAAGTCTGCTGCATCTACCACCAATTTAATATGAAAACTGTAGAACAAAGTGCAAATAATTTTAACATTTAGATCACAGAGTCACTTTCCACAATTGTTAAGAAAACTTTTATTTGAGGCCATTTATTGGAGGAAATCTGTCTGTTTGCAAATATGCTGACACACTGGAAGTTTGCTGAACCTGAAACATCCGTTCCAGCGATGACAGTTGAGTTTTAATCATATTTAAATCAACTCCCAAATGTGCACCTGCAAAATGTTGTCAGAAACGTTTCAGGTTTCTGTTCACCATTCTGTTTTAAAAAAAAACATGCAAATTTAGCCATACTTTCCAGTAATTAGACTCTTTGTGAGAGAAGTATGCAAATGCTAATCTCAGGATTAGATGAATTTACTCAAACAGCAATAAAAAGACAAACTGTATCTATTCTGTAGTTCAGCATGGATCAAAAATGTGCTGCTCTTCTCACCTTGTCAATACACATATTTCAGATTATGATTATATTATGATCAGCATTTAGCAGTACACTATCCATCAGTATCTCGTATTAATCTAGTTGGACATGACATAGTTTAGCTATATTTGATCCAATACCTCAAATGAAGTTGCTGTGCCATGCTACAGTTCACGTGTTTTTCTGTAAGCAGCCTTTTGCTGTACTGTATTTCTGCCTCTGTGATATAACCAGGGTCTTTCTCTAGTGGACAGCTGGTTGCTGCTATTTGTGCACAAGATTTTACGAATCAACAACATAAAAAAAATCATAAAACTCCCAATAAATTCGGAATATATATTACACAATGGACAAAGCTGTCCACGCGTTTAGTTTAAATATATACTAAATATGTGTCTGTTGTCCCCACACACACAAACTACTTACAAAGCTTACTACAGTTAATATCTACTGTGTGTTTAAATACATTATAAAACATAAAAGGTACAAGGAAAGAGCTCAGCTATACTGATACCCTTAACGTCAGTTAGCTTCTGAACCACAGCTACCACGGAAGTGCTAGCTAAACTGCTGAGACTCTAGGGTAAACATTTGGACGGATAGGGTGGAAATGTTTGCTTCTTGGCTAAAAACGCAAAGCTGGATTTGTGGCTGGGTAGCAGGTCGTAGGTGCTGGCTTTCAGACAGAGCTGTCCTTTTGTTACTTACATTACCGTGGCCGTCTATTGCCTGGAGCAGTCGGTCTCTCAGCTGCTCCGGGGTGGTCGATGCTGTTGTCAGGGCCATAACGGGGGTTAGTACCGTTCCTCCGAGAGGTTACAAACCTCCAGCAGACCACAGAGGTTGTGTAAAGGCTACATAACTGAACTCGATGTTCCTCTCGACCGTCAGGCGTGGACACGGTGAACTCCGAGGGACTGGAGACCACGGAGACACACACACACAGGGCCGCTGCGTGCCGTCCCCTCGCGGTCCTCGTGACTCGCGTCAACCAGTCACCGTGAAGCTTCCCGCACAGACCCGGATCAAACCCTGGCGCTGCGAAAAAGACGTTGCCATGGTAACCGTGTCTCGAGTTAAAAGCCCCATTGTGATACATTGTGACACGCTGGACGTTCTCGTTATGACGTGTACTGCGCGTGCAGATTCTGCGCTTACAAGTAAAAAAGAAACCCAGAAACGTTTACTTTTACATGGGGCAGCTGGTGGCTGGTTAGGGGGTTGCCCCTGTGATCAGAAGGTCGTAGGTTCAAATCCCAGGACTGCTAGTGGCACCTCTGAGGTACCCTTGAGCAAGATAACGTCCCTACGCACTGCTCCCCCGTTGGTGGCAGCCCACTGCTTCTCTTGGTATATGAGTTAAAGGCAGAAAAAGAATTTCCCATTGTTCACACTGTGTGCTGTGGTGTGTTTGAGTGACTATTAACAGCCTCTTCACATGTAAACGAAATGTTTTCATGTAACAGTTCGATTACCCCACTAAACAAGTTCATTTTTCCCCTTGTGCACATTAAATATCACATTAAAATGTAACACAGAAATGGTTCCTTAAATTAAGATGGACTGGTGAAAGCCTTGGAGTAGTGAGAACTTTACACTACATTTATTACAATATTACATTTAAAATATTGCTAAACACTGTCATTTGTTGAAATCGAATTTCCAGTATAAAAAGGCAAAACCTAAGAGCTTACCGTTCAGCATTTTCTGATATATAGCTGTTGTAAAATCATTCACACTGAGGTGTATTTTTTGTTACTGTTTATATTTCAAAACATAATTTTGTGTGTAGTCTGTAAAGCCTTGGATTTTTGCTGTAGTCATTGATGTTCTGAAATGGTTTCAAAGGTGTATTTAAGTAGAAATAAGTTCAAATACTATGGACGCAGACAATTTTACAACAAAATTGTAACAATATTTTTCATTTTTCCTTCCTTTGATGCCCTGATTTAACTGATAACAATTAGGCGATAGCCTTGCATTTTCAAAAATTAAGGACTGGAACAGGGGTGTGTTGGAATAATGGAAATTCTCTAAACATTATGCTCATTTACTATAATGATTTGTAGACATAAAGTACTGCACCTTGCAAAAGGGTACATCAGTGTTAATGGAACCTCCCACACCGTTAAATATTTTTGCCCTTAAAAGGGTGGCCTCACCATTTCCAGGGCCCACAGGGGTCTTCCCCCACCGCCTCAACCACAGGTTCACTGAGTACAGGGAAAAGCCCTCTGAGAATATATTTTTTTGACCAGTTTTTTATTCATTTTGGTAAGTTACCAGATAGCATGAGTTGAGGTAATGCAAGTCACTTGTAATAAAGGTTACCATTTCCTTCCCCAGGAATGAAAAGGGACATCAACTGTTTACAAAATTCATCTGAACCAGCCACAAATGCAATACTTAAAGCACCCCTTAAAGCTATAGTCTATGCATTTTAGAACATTTGTGAAAACATTTCTTAAACAAAAAAAGACTCTCACTTGTTAAAAATGTCTCATTTTATAAAAGAATCTAAACATCATTTACATATTTAACTTACGCCCCGCTAAGTGAAGAAAAAATAATTTGAGAAAGTATAAGTTAATAGAATTAACCTGGCAGGTTTTTACTGCTGCATTGCATTGATCCACAGGTATTTAAGTGTGCAGCGAATATTCACACACTTTTAAAATCGGCCTGCGAACGCAAGCACATCAACTGACATGCAAATCTAGGTGAGATGTCAGTTTGACATGAACAAAGACAGTGTGGTCAGTAATAATCGCAAACACACAAACTGTAAGAGTCTGGCTTGTTTTCTGTGATAGAAAGTAAAACATGAAATTGCTGACAAACATCTTGCTCCAGGAGCATGGTGACAGATGCTTTTTGAAAGGTTTAGCCAGATCTTAACCCAACACCACACCGCAATACCTCCTCCAAAAAGAAAAGGGCTTAGGATTGTCCTTTATGGCCAACCGGGTCTCCAGTCTGGCAAGGTAGTGTGTTATGATCCAAATAATCTGAAGCAAATGGAAAGAAATACAGCTATAGCACAAAGCTTAAACATCAAACAATATATAATAAACAGTATCTACAGGTTTGTTCATATCAAAAAAGGTACTCACAAGATCATGCAGAACATTATGAAGATGTTCCACAGAGCTATGAATATGCGGAAGTACCTCAGGCTCAGTAAGAACTCTCTGATGTTATCACCTGCACGTGAGAAGGGGAAAAGTTACACTACTGCAGATTTCCATTTCAGTCCTTGGGGATCCCCAACCAGTTCACATTTTAACACATTTATCACATCACATTTTAATGTATGGCAAGGTCTCATACAAGCACTTCATAGTTAAAAACCTACCAGTAAATGTGAATTAAAGTAGCGCTGTGAACACAAGCAGGCTCACATTGCTGCTCCACAAAAACATGAATGGTCGATATCAAATGATAAGAAATGTTATTGCTACTAAAGGTCATGCAGAATGTTCATTTTAAGGGGAAATTACTTTTTCACAGGACAATTTGCATGTCTGACTTTTATCCTTAAATAAATAAACAATTTAGCTTGTGTTCAAATGATGTAGAATAACATAAAACCGTAACGGATTATAATGACTATATATTAGTATTTTGAGAGAGAGAGAGAGAGAGAGAGAGAAAGAGTGATAAGGACAGAAACAGAGATGATGCATAATTTGAAAATGGCAAACTGACTTTAATTACTGTATTAAACCTTCATGAAAAAAACATAATCTGTCCATCTTTTGTGAAATTATTTGTTGGAGAAACAGGTTTTGATTTCACTTCAGCACCTGAACACTGTCTAATATGCCCCTTAGTCTCTTCTGAGGTTCTCGTTTGCTGTTGTGCAAACTGTGTTACAAACTGAGCAATGTTTAAAAACTAGGTATCATCCAAACTAAATCTGTATGGTTTATACATCAGTTGCTCTGTATTTGACCATTCATTTGAACATACTACCTGGGAATCTTTCATTTGGAAGTAAAACTCATTAAAATACAGAGACCATGGAAAGCCAGAGCTTATCCTCAGTATGGAGAATCATTTTGACCAAATGCATATGCAGCGATCCAGCTGCACTGTGTGGTGGAAGATTACAGGCTTGAAGATTATATTGGCCATAATATGTGGACCATTTTCAGAGAGAAACAGAGTGAGAGGAAATGAATACATAATTTAAAAACTGTCATAAATGATGGTATATAACCTACATAAAATATGATCTGTCTTTCTTTTTCTGTAAAATTACTTCTTTGGAGTAAGGCTTTGGCACCTGAACAGAGTCTAATTCACCTCTCAGTCTCTTCTGAGGGTCTCTTGTATGCTGTCGAGCAAACAACTGTCAGTGATCAAAAGTAGATATTTTCCTCTGAAGCATGAATCATGTCAGTGAAAACCTTTTCTGCTCACTTCACCTGTGGTGGATCCCCCTGTTTCATCTCCAAAGCCATGAGACTGTGACTCCTTCTTCTTCCTATCAGTGCAGACAGATTACAGTGCAGTATATGAGAATAAAAACAGCTCTAGAATGAGTAGAAGTGCAAGTAGAGGTGTGTACGTACAGTTTAAAGTTTAGCACCGCTCCAGCATTCATCAGCAGAGTTCTGTAACAAAACAAAAACACACAAAAAGAGCCGTGACGTGGAGCCGCTGATAGCATAGCTAGCTTATTCCTACACAAAAACACAGACAATTATCCACTGCCATATAACAGTAGCATAAGAACGAATGACATTTGTTCCAAACAAACACTACCAGCAGTATCGTTTTATTTCAGAATAAGAACTAATACCCGAAAATGAGCAAATCTCCGATCATTTTGCTAATATATCCGTTTCTTTCCTCTTCCTCTCACGACACGCGATGACAGAGACTGAAAAGTGTTCAGCATCGCCCCCTATCGAGCACGATCTGAACAACAGGCGATGCACTTAAGGACGCATAAATGAAGGACGCATCGTATACACAATACGGATAGAAGTATTGGGAGACGCTTGTTTTTCAGGGTTTGGGCTTGACCGTTTACTGCCAGTGAAGGACTATCTTAATTCTTCAGCATACCAAGACAGTTTGGACAACGCCAAACTTCCAACCTTGCGGACTCAGTTTGGAGAAGACCCTTTTCTATTCCAGCATGACTTTGCCCCAGTGCACAAAGCAAGCTCCATAAATACATGGCTGGATGAGTTCAGTGTGGAAGAACTTGACTGGCCCTTTGTCGATATTGCGTATATTCGCGTGTTGAGCGTGGAATTATGCCATATTGATTCATTCATTGATTGGTTGATTTATTGTCTAACTGACTGGCTGATTGACTGATAGTAAAATATTAATATCAATCAGTACTTTTCCCCTAGACTGACAGGTGTCTGCTGTGTTATTGCATTAAGCGCCACAGGAGGCGCTGGAGCCGCGCTCCGCATCGCAGCACTGCGCCGCACTGCCGTCCTGGAGCTGTGCGTAAAACTGGCTAGTGCAGATGAGGTGTTGTGTATTAATAGGTTTCATGTGCCCTGAGTTTCTTTACTCGGGGAGACGGATACGGGGGGCTTGAGGCGAGACGCCTCAGTCTAATACACATCACGCAGCGCTCTCTGTTCATGATCTAGCGCCATCAACTGCACAGCCATGGAGGTGTTGGATATCCTCAATCTGGGCGAGATTGCCCATTATTTCTCAAAAATGGCCATGTTCCCAGTTTTTGATCTCGCCTATTACGTCGTGTCCATACTCTACCTCAAGTATGAACCAGGTAAGTCTGGGGCTACATTTTACTCATGTCTGTCTTATTATTGGGGAATGCAGATGAGATACATCTGTCAGGAATATTGACCAAATGTGCATGAGATCTGTACAATTATTTTTCAAATTTTCCTCCTTGGAGTGTATGTCCTATGAAAGCTTCTGAATTAGTATGAAAATTCATTCTAGACCGTGGTTATGTATGTGGCAATATTATGCCATTTGCTGGCCTCAAGTAAAGTGATGCCATTCACTGTATGCACTGGCCTATATCTGTTGGACATTCTGCAGTCTTTTCCCCCAACATTTTCTCCTTTTTTAAGGGTCAAGGCAACTCTGAGAGACCACTCTTCGAAATCTGATAGAGTGAGGGCACATAGCAGAGTGCAATAAATAGACCTGCCCTAAATAGACAACAGCAAGAGCACCTCCTCTGTAGCCACTGTTTGTAATTGGTTGACGCATGAAAAAGTAGAGTAGCCTATAGAACTGCTCATGCTGGGCAAACTAGTAAGTGTTCTTATGCTCATGTCCACAGAGCAAATCTCAGAGTGGCATTACTGACTCAATTATTAATGTGAGAATATTCATTTAGAGCTCATTAATTACCTGTTTTTTACACTCTTATCTTATGTGGCTGTAGAGTTATGACAATTGTACTGTCACAGCAGTGTATCAGCCACTTAAGTCCTGATGGTGAACAGTAATAAAAGTAATAAAAAACTATCTAACCACTCTAAAGCTCACAAGTGAAATGTCTCCATTAATTAAGTTAATGTTATGTTTGCTTAGACCTCCTATCTGTATCTATAGATGTCCATTCAATGAAACCTGGACAAATCCTGCTTGTTCTCTTTAATGTTCATGATCAGTGTAGTAGTTGCTTGCGCATGCTTTGCACCATTTGACGAGTTGCATGAATGAGCTCCGACATTTTGGGGCGTGTTGGAGGTCAAAGATCGAAGCAAGCCTGCCAGCTGCGACGAATGAGACGCAACAGGCTAACGTTTATTTTTAGTCAACATTTGATAGGCTCACGTCTCTGACAGAATGCCTGTTGCTCAGCCCACACCTGTTCCATAAGATCTCTTCATCCATGGAGCTTTACTGACTGGAAGGCCTCATAGGTCTCGAGTTACCCTTGATATCTGACTTAATGAATAATATATTTAATACAGAATTTGGCAGGTTATGTCAATAAGACACATGGTTGTTCCACAGGGTCACACACAAAACATACAAACAACTATTTAGGCTGAAACTGTATTATTTTTAAGCACTTTTTTGTGTGATGTCCCATGATGTGAGAAAATATTTTACAGTTCATTTAGCAAGATAGAGAAGCTTCTGTATGATCTGCATTATTACTCATGGATGTGTACACACTGAGAAAAAAATCATGTTATGCCAGGATGCGACTGTTTGATCAAAGTAGTGGAAAGTTAACTATAGATTGTGTTTATGAAGACAAATATTTTGACATTAATAATGTAAATATATGCCATAGCTATCCTGTACTTTTGGATGATGCGCCTGTAACAGTGTGGTGTCTGCAGGTGCAGTGGAGGTGTCCCGCAAAAGCCCTGTGGCTTCCTGGCTCTGTGCCATGCTCTACTGCTTTGGGAGCTACATCCTCGCAGACATCATGCTCGGACACAGCCCCATCGATTATTTCCATAATAACAGCCACATCCTCCTGGCCTCAGCTGTCTGGTGAGAGTCTTTAGACCGGATCAGTAACCTGGCCCAACTTACATATCCAGTTTGAGCCAGCTCTTATAGGTGTAGACGAAACAACAGTCATGATGAGCATTAATGTGAAGACTTCCATTCAGAAAGTTGGGCCATGTATCTTTAAAAGCGTGACTTTATAGGACAATGTGCATTTGAAAAAACTGAAAACATTTAAAAAATCTGCACAGATCCTTAATGTCTTTTTACAGTTCTTTTATTCTGAATTTTCTTAAACAGATAAAAAAAGATGGAGTGATGTTATAGGCTTGGAATGTCCAGGAGATTAAGTACATTTGGATCAATATTATACAGAGATACATGTTTTTTTACTACTACAACAGTATGCCTAACCTTGACATTTGGATGTCTACATTTTTATATAACACGTTGTTTTATTTGTCTGTCTGTGCTGGCTGAACACCACAGGTATCTCATCTTCTTCTGTCCCTTTAACTTGTTCTACAAATGTGTCGCGTTCCTGCCCATCAAGCTGGTGCTGGTGGCCATGAAAGAAGTTGTCCGCACTCGCAAAATTGTTGCTGGAGTCCACCATGCTCACCATGCCTATCACCATGGTTGGTTCATCATGGTCATCACTGGCTATGTCAAGGGTAAGCATGTGAAGATTTAGATATAATGAATTGAAAGGCTACATCATGAGTTCAGGGGGCAAAAACTGTAAAGTTTTAACCACAGAAAAATGTAATGAGGAATAGTTTTATTTCAGCTTAAATTCAGTTGATTAATCAAGTCTTTGGTTATGAAGCTAGGAGTCTTATGTAACAAGGAACCGAAGCACAGTTTCTGAAGCCACATAAGTGTGCAAGCACAATGTTAGTTGCTGTACATGTACAAGAGCTTTTCTGTCTCGTTCTTCTCATTAGTTTCAAGTTTATATGCACTCATAAATTCTTCAGTATTTTTCCTTATTCATCTGCTCCAGGAGAAACTAGGATCATCAAAAAGCAGAGGAGAGAGTGCTACTTTGGGCACTCGCTCTAATGGTGCAGTGAAGTGTGTTAATCCTGATACAGCCACTGAGGCGTGGGAGTCTGTTATCATCTGTCACTTTCTTATTCTGTTGATGTCCTTGTAGGGTCAGGAGTAGCGCTCATGTCAAATTTTGAGCAACTGCTGCGTGGGGTGTGGAGACCAGAGACCAATGAAATTCTCAGTATGTCATTGTAAGTGCTCCTTCCTTGGTTCTGTGCTGTAATCTAAGTTCTGTAACTTATACCCCCGTGCTTTCTTTTTACAGCCAATTACCACGGACAATAATAGGACATGTTTCCCTGTACTCCCTATAAAAAAAAACAGAGAACTGGAATATGATGCCAATGGATAGATTTTGAAGCAACAGGGAAACATAGTGAAATTATTGTTGGTGGCAGTCACATTTCATGGTCAGTAAATTTAATACTTTCGTCTTATATGTGTTTCCAGCCCTACCAAAGCCAGTCTGTACGGAGCCATTCTGTTTACACTCCAGGAGGCACACTGGCTTCCTGTGTCCAAGAGCACACTCATCTGCATCTTCACTCTGTTCATGGCTTCTTCCAAGGTATGGCCTCCACCCTTTCGCCTGAATCCTGAGAACACTTTCAATATGGCACTACTGTTCTGTCTGTGCCTTTCGTCCATTCTAAGGAAAAACTTATTTCTAAAGTTTTGTAAAGACAGACGTTTGTGAAGACAGTCTTTTAGATTTTATTTATATTAACAAATGTTGAAAGTTAAGAATGCTGTTTCCTTCTCTGGTCAAGTTACATTTTCAGACACACATGACAGTGATTACCCTGCTTTTGGACTCTTTTTAACTCTCTTGTAGGTGATTATGACTGCTCGCCACTCTCACGGATCTCCTTTTGCTCTGATTGAGTCCTGGCTGTGCCACCTGCTGTTCGGCTCCCCTCTTGGTGGTGAAGACACTCATGACCATCATCACGCCGCTCCAGCAGCCACCGCTGCCCCCTCATCTCCAGCCAAAACCAAGGAGGAACTGAGCGAAGGCACTCGTAAGAGGAAATCCAAGAAAGCTGAGTAAAAACCCCAATTTCTTGTTAGAAGACAAACAAAAACAAATCCTCCAAACAACTACTGGTGTCTCGAGGTCCCTCTCAGGCCACTTTCGATATGGAGATTTCCATTTGTCAGCGGAAAAGGGGAGGAGTCTCAGGAGTCAAGTTTCCTTTTTTAATGGTGCTTTACATGACAGATACTACATAGGAACTCTGTAAATAGCTCACCAAAACTTCTCACCCTTCCCAGTAATATATAGTAATCATCTGTCTATTTTTTATGCGTTTCATCAGTGGAACTCCGTTGTCCTGTCGCCAACAGCATGTGGTGTTCTGAGCTATGGACATGAAGTCACTGGATTTTTAAGCCCAGGTGATAATTGAAAGGCGAATTTATCCCAGCCCATTTAAAAGTCAAAAATGACACAGAAGCCAGAGTGAAAAATCTGAACGAACCAGCAAAGTAATGTCCTTACTTTCCTGTATTCAACTGCTTTTGTCGTGTTTCATTTGACAATCCAGCATTTTCAAAAAATAAATCTATTTTCCAATCAGAAGTGGTTTCCTTCGTAGATTACTCAATGTCATCTTGTTGCCACAGGTCTCTTATGGTGGGTATTTATAAAAAAGTCTGATGCCCTGCTTACTGAAGGGAATGGCCCCATTTCAGTACTTTTTTAATGTGCCCTTGTCCACTTTGACTCGCCACACATTATTACACACACTCATATGACACAAGTGCCACTAGCAACATTTCCTTCTCTTACAGCTAAGCAGCAAATCATGCAAACTTTGATATATAAAACGTTACTGAGGGGAACAAAAAACTTTGTGCTGTAACTTTTCTGTAAGTCTAAATCTGAGTTGCCTTTATCTTTTTAACCAACATGCTAACAGAGAGGTAATGAAGCTGTACTAGCTGTTCTGGATAACAGATGGAGTTGTTTGCCACCTGAAGTGTAGCAAATTGAACTGCATGGTTTTTAAGCATTTTAATAGTTTGCTACTATGGCTTATAAACAGCTTTGTATGCCTTTTCCTGAAGCTGTAAAAGAGCTATGCCTCAGGTTCTGCTGCTGAAGTCGCCACTTGTGATGACTTGATCTTTCGCCCCTGCAAGGGCTCATTTAACAAGCTTCACTTAAACTAATGAAGTAACGGCCCTTAAGGTGGTGCTGGGGATTCAGCCCAGGGGAGCTGTTGAAGGTAAGTGGACAAGGGCAAAAATGGTATTAAAACAGAAAGAAAAAGATTTATTTAATGTGTGATGGTTCAATAGCAGTTAAAGAACCAGCTTATGCAGTAATATGAAAAACATTTGTCTAGCACCTTAAATGTTTCAACACATTTTCCAAGATGCCTAAAAATTCTTATTTTGATACCTTGTTCAAATGTATGTATATATAATATAATAATATAATAAACAGCCTGTGTAATTCCGACGTCAAAAAGATGTAACTTATATCTCAATGTTTAAAATGTTTTGTATAGCATATTAGGAACAAGTCTAAAATAATTACTGCCCGAAGAAAAGCGACACCAAAAAACAACCCCCACAATGATCTAAAAAGTAGTATTTAACTGTTTTATTTGTTTTTCCATTCCTGAGTCTCATGCAGGGAGAGGGGAGGTAAGATAAATGTACTCCGAGCCTTAAAGCCTGTCAAGGTGCACCACAGAACCCCACAGGCCTACAATGTGGAATGGACCCAACATCTGAAAATGCAATCACTGGAAAAGACACAGCCAAAAGGCACAAAATAAACAAGCCAGCCCAAACGAGCTGCATGTGTGTTAGAAATGCCAGTAAAGACAAAACCAAGGACATACCTCTTTTTATGTTCCAACTTGTATGTTTCCAGCACAGGGAATTACTGGTTGTCAAAGATTTTAATAAAGGTCTTAACTTTGTTTCTTAATGTAAGTTTGTTCAGTTTGTTCAGTGGACATTAGATCTATTTCAGCTGTGTTTTGCCTGAAAGTAGAATGCAACTGGCTCTGCCAGTATTAAAGAAAACCTTTCCATGAGCCGGAATAGGGATTTCGTAGCAAAATGGCCACTGTTTTAGCCATTCATTGTTTATCCAATTCATGTTGCACAAATGCAGTCCACTGTAAGAAACAGGCCAAATTCCTGCTGTTGGTGATGTCAGAGGTCCAGAGGTATAAAAACGGAGGAGGGAACTGGAGGAATTTCACAGCAAAGCAGACATCCTCACAGCCCTCAGATGGTAGAGCAGAGCACTAAAGAAATGTGCTGGATTCTGTTATTATCTGGATTTCTTATCCTGAGCCGTTCTGTGGTGTCTGGGCAAGCAGCTTCAAGAGGTAAGCAAATACATTTCAGATATTAATCTGATTTAAACAGAATGAGACGTTTCTAACACTGTTTTGTTGATTAAGGTCATCTCTCGCTGTTATTAAGTGGCATTATCTTGTTTCCTATCTACTGTCTTATTTTAAATGAAATTTGATCCTGAAAGGCTTTTAGTTCGGGAATTCCAGGAAAGGTTTCTTTTATACAACCACAAATTCACAGCATATGTGTACATTTGAAAATTTTATGATGCTAAGGAAGAAATAGTTTCCTGCAGTCCTAAAAGTGTGCTTTGAAGGACCACTTTTGGTTCCCTAAAGAACTTTTCAATGAACAGTTCTTTAGAGGACTTTCCCAAATGAGTCCAAGTTGTTTAAAGGCATACATCCAAATCACAACAGTATCTGGAACCTTAATTTTTAAGAAAACATTTTTTGAGTAAAAGTGCAGGAAGCAGGTGTTGGGAGCTGGCATTGTTTTTTTTTGTGTTACACTGTCAAGTATTTTGCCGTTGTTTTGATTCATTTATGGCTATGTCATTTTTTCTCAATTGTCCAGAAAACTGCAATACCGATCCATGATTTAGCTCAGCTGATGTATATTACACATGCAGCAGTCAATGTTT
Source organism: Hydrocynus forskahlii (assembly GCA_037974365.1). Lineage (NCBI taxonomy): Eukaryota > Metazoa > Chordata > Actinopteri > Characiformes > Alestidae > Hydrocynus > Hydrocynus forskahlii. Next base: position 14,397,118 of record JBBPCX010000038.1, on the reverse strand, counting down.
CAGAATCTCCTGAGCTTTTGCCAGGAATTCATGTTGAAAACATAGATTTTGTTAATGGAAAGACCACATTTCCATCCCTCCACGCCTGAGAGAGGGGAGGCAGAACAGCCCCCAGGGGAGAGCACTTTACCACACACACGCTGTTCTGAAACTTTCTGATTTAAGATCTGCTTACTCTTGAAAGAGGGCAAGAGAGGAAGAGGAAGTAAGGCTCCATAGCTGCCCTCTTGGCCTCTGCTGCCCTGCAGGACACTCTGGGTAACATGTCCATCAAATGTGAAGCCTGTCCAAAAGAAGGTATAAGGAACAATCCCACTGGATGATTCTCACACATTTCATAAAACAAGCAAATTTATTTGTCACCAATAGATCATTTCACAAGATAAATTTAGTCAAAAAAGTCTAGAAATATATGCAAAAGTTTGGGTGCATCTGGTCAAAATAATTTTTTTGAAGTTAAAATAACACTTTTTATTTTGACACATTCTATAACACAATTACTGATTCTTTAGAGAATTTTCCATGTCAGAAACAAAGTAAGACAAAAAATATGGTCTATGCATAAGGAAAAATGTAATAGACAACATTTTGCTCACCATTTTTGTGAAGTTTACTGGGAGGTGTTGCTTTATGGAATAACCCACAGCTGGTGACTACCCAGCTCTATCAGGCTCTTTTTCAATGCAAAATCGGAACAGTTATTGTCAGGGTCCTCTCGTAGTACTTGAATAATGTATTTTGGTATTTTGTACAATTAATGGAGTAATAAAATGTAAAAAAATTTGAGAGGATGACCATGCCTAACGTCCTACAAACTTCTTTGCCTTCTATTTCCTGTGACAAGGTTTTGCCACCCCAAAACACATCTAACTTAAGGCCTTAACCAGTGAAGAAATGATTGCAGATTTCGTATGATCAGGCCCATGGTCAGTATACTGGTGGTGCTGAACGGTGTGAAGTTGGAACACCTTTATCTAGATACCTTATCTTTAGGCACTTTGCAACCTGTTGCAGTAAAACATTAGTTCCCTTTTCTTTAATTTAATCTAATCAATATAGCAAAAATAAAGCATGTTTGTCAGGCAATAAGGCAATACGTTTGACAAGCATAAAAGGTGATTAAGTTAACAACAAGGTGATTAAGTTAAAAACATAAAGAAATGAGGAATGGCTCAAGACTTTTGCACAGTATTGTATAGCCTCTATGCAAGTTGAGACAAACTATTATTACAGTAATTGCAGTTAGGCCAAAACTAGTGGCAAGAAAGAAACAACATTCTACTTGCAGTCGACAGCAGACTAAATCATCCATCACAAATCACAATTTGAGTTAAACTCAGCATTCAGTAAAGATGAGGCCTCGTGGATCACGCATGCTGATTACGGTATTGATACTTTTATTATAATTATAACATAATTGATCATTTCTAGTCTTGGTAATAAAATATGTTGTCTTTTGACAGATGGAGAGATAATAAAACAGATTAAGGGCACAAACCAGGCGCTGGCTGAAATCAAGGAATTGCTGAAGCAACAGGTAATTCAGTAAGACTATGAGCCATTAATCAACTTGATTCTTATATTTGTGCTAATTCTTTGGTCTGTCTCCTCACACAGATTGAGGAAATTGTGTTCCTGAAGAACACAGTAATGGAGTGTGAGGCCTGTGGTGAGTAATTTGGGCGTGTGTTCTTTTTTTCAGGTGGAGGTTTTTATTCAGCAGCAATCACACATTCATACATAATGTAATGTTGAGTAAATACAGAAGTTCAGAATGATCAAACCATTTCATATATGGAGGAGCAACACTCCAGAGTGGCTGCAAAGACAGCACTTCAGTTGACTTAATACTATTTTCAAATGGCAACTTTTCAACCCCTTGGTAGGTTTTCAAATGCAAATAATGAATATTTTTAAAGATTATGTAACAGCAGCTCTAAACATTTTTATTGTGCCTTATTAATGACTTCGTCTTGCTATTTTGGGCCTGAGCCCTAACCTTCATCACTTTTTATTGTAGTAATTTTGTTAAAAGCATTACTAAGTTTATAATAAGTTCAATATCAACATTACATTTTATATATAATTTCAATAAATAAAAATTACACACTCCAAATCCAAGTTTCAAATACTTGTATTGGTCCTGACAAGAAAACATTAATGTGTTAAAACTTGCCATTTTATGATTAATTACAACTATTTTCTTTTAACTATTATGATGGTAGCAGCATTTTGTTATGACGATACTTGGAAAAAAGCTTTAAACTTTTTATAAAAAAAGAAGAAACATTCAAGAATCACACATTATTGTGCTGAGTCTTCGTTAAATAAGTGTAACTTCAACATTGGTTTTCGCTCCTGTAGGCATGCGTGCTGATGTTATAGAACCAAAGCCAAAGCCTTCCTGCGTTCCCAATCCCTGTCACCCGGGTGTGGAGTGTATCGAGACGGCCACTGGAATCAAATGCGGGCCATGTCCTGAGGGTATGGTGGGCAATGGCACCTACTGCACAGATGTGGATGAGGTGGGACTCAGCAGAGGAATGTTGTTTATCAAAAGCCAAAATAAATGCACAACCAGCTCCTGCAAAGTGGTGTTAAACAGATATTGTTTCCTTTTGGCTGAAAAAAATTACAGCATAATTCTCCAGATTCTATATTATAGATATAGACTATAGAAAACTGTTAGTAATCCATGAAGCACTACGGCTAGACCAAACAGACTTACATTCATGGTAAAATTGAATGGGAAACTGCAATTTACATTAGGAAGCCGCTCAAGCACCGTATGCTGCTATGGAAGACACAGTTGTGGCCTCTGATTCAAATACAGCCAATTCCGGTAAGGGTGAAACATTAACAAAACAGAATTTTTTTATTTATTGCCATTGGGATTTCAGTTAGTGACTACAGCAATCAGTGTTACCCTCCTTGTGTTCGGCCAGAAATCCCTCAGCATGTTTGAAGCTCTAAACTTTCGGTTTTAGCATCAAGCTCACCAGAAACTATTAGCTTATTCAGCTATGTATTACTACACCTACACATTTGAGACAGTTCATCAAACTTGTCATGCCTTCATAGCGACTGGTACTGTGACACTTACTATCCACAAATGGGGTCTTAAATTAAAAAATGTTTGTGAACTTCTGGCCTTAATTATTTTTTTTTTACAATACAGCACAGTAACAATAACTGTCCTTTTAAAATATATTTGCTGATAAAGCCTGTTGTTGTCTAGACTACAGGAAAAAAGAGGAGACTGCCATATGTGAAACCTGGATCACAATACAGTATCATATCAAAGCATGTGCAAAGACATATCAAACAAATACTTTTGCAAATTATCAGCACTAGATGATACCAGATAAAAGAATAAAAACAGCGCTGGGTACTTTGTGTAATCCTTGTTTTTTATGCTTGCAGTGTACTGTATTGCCATGCCATATGGGTGTGAGATGTATAAACACATCTCCTGGTTTCCGCTGTGGCCTCTGTCCGGCTGGCTACAAAGGTCCCCAGGTGCAAGGGGCTGGACTTGCCTATGCTAAAGCCAACAAACAGGTCACAGCTCTCAGATCTCTATCCAGATCTTGATATTCCAAAAATTTAAAAGAACCAAAACATAACATCTTTCTTCCACCTTGTCTTGATTCATAGGTTTGTAAAGACATTAATGAGTGTGAAATCTCAAACGGAGGCTGTGTGGAGAACTCCCTCTGTCAAAACACAGCGGTGAGCAACTGTTTAATAATCAAACATTAATAGAAAATGTATGCAGCACAAATCGGTTTTATGCCTACATCGCTTCATTGTATTCTCTGGGGTGTAACACTGGATACATAAGATATGAGACACAAAATAAGGGTATCATTATTTCTGAGAAAATCATTACATTTTACTGGGTTCATAATGACTGTGGAGATGAAGTGATTTCAGCCCAATATAGTCATTGTTTTAGTCTCACTATTTCTGAGACTGGATGAACTGATGACTGATTTTTCATTTCCCCCCATTATGTATGTGTGTTTTTGACAGGGGTCTTTCCGCTGTGGCCCCTGTAAGCCAGGCTTTGTTGGAGACCAGACACAGGGCTGTAAGCCAGAGAGAGCTTGTGGGAACGGGCAGCCTAACCCCTGCCACGCCAGCGCTGAGTGTATTGTCCACCGAGATGGCAGCATAGAATGTGTTGTAAGGACTCTGTTACAGACTTCCAAAAAGCTACAGATGGTATTGCTAGCAAATGTGCATAGGGCATTTGTCCATATCTAGCAAAACTGATGAAAAAATATCTGTGTTTAGTGTGGAGTTGGATGGGCTGGCAATGGATATGTATGTGGACTGGACAGAGATATTGACGGCTTCCCTGATGAAAAACTGCAATGTCCGGAGAGAAACTGCGCTAAAGTAAGAAAATCAGATTTCATTAAACAGATTTTCCATAGAGATATCTGAAAATGTGGGTTACTGCAATCCCAAGAATCTCACTGGAAGTGTATTTTTAGGATAACTGTCTCACCGTGCCCAACTCTGGCCAAGAAGATGCTGATAAAGATAACATTGGGGATGCCTGTGATGATGACGCAGATGGAGATGGCATCCTTAATATAGAGGCCAGTTCGGCACTTTGGTCAAGTCATGAATTGCTGAAATAGGTGTCGCTTAAGGCAATTATACCTTACATCATAATGTTCTTTTCGTGTCTAGGACAACTGCGTGCTTGTCCCAAACGTGAACCAGAAAAATTCTGACGAGGATGATTACGGAGATGCTTGCGACAACTGCCGGCTGGTTAAAAACAATGACCAAAAGGATACTGACCTTGACGGGAAGGGTGATGAATGCGATGATGACATTGATGGTGATGGTATGTATGACGCTGGTATTTCCATTAGCCTTCGCAATTCTTAATCTGGCTGCTCTATGAGCTTCTGATTTGCTCCTTAGGGATCAAAAATGACAAGGACAACTGCAAGAAGGTTCCCAATGCTGACCAGATTGATCGAGATGGCGATAATGTTGGTGACGCGTGTGACAGCTGTCCATATGTTCGAAATCCTGATCAGGTCTTGCTCCCATCCTGCTTTTTATCTCAAACAGATTATTCTATCATTGTGGTTGCAAATGCTATTCTACAACTTTAAAGCCATAAAAACATTTTACATTTGAATTAAATATCAACATCCATGTCACCATGAACATAGAATGGTTCACATGTGTTTTCTTTGAGACAACCTGATGATCCCACTTTTTTTTTTTTTTTTGCTCTCACAGCTGGACATGGATAATGACCTGATTGGTGATCCATGTGACACTAACAAAGACAGGTATCTCATTTTCTGTGCATGGCCTGCTCTGGAATATTTCCCTCACACCTCTATCCATCTAAATGGTGATTCCCTTCCCTCTCAGTGATGGAGATGGTCATCAGGACTCGAGAGACAACTGTCCTGCAGTCATTAACAGCTCTCAGCTGGACACAGACAAGGATGGCAAGGGGGATGAATGTGATGATGATGACGACAATGATGGCATTCCAGATCTCCTTCCTCCAGGACCAGATAACTGCAGGCTCGTCCCCAACCCATTACAGGAAGACTCAGATGGTCTGTTTGTCACTTACGATCTTATACCTAGTCTTGCCTCTGCATTTTCTAATGCATGGCATCCTATTATCTAGGAAAATGGACAACAGCATTAATGATAAAAACACAAGTTCTTCACACACTACTTTTCTACATTAGACCTAGATTATGTACACTGTAGATATTCTGTTGACAAATTACTCCTCCTTATCCTGTGACCTTTGTAATTTTTTCTTTTAAACTTTTCTTTATTGGACTTGCTTTTTTCTCCTTATGTGAATTTCAGGGGATGGAATTGGAAACGTGTGTGAGCAGGACTTTGACAACGACACAGTGATTGACCCCATTGATGTGTGTCCTGAGAATGCAGAGGTCACTCTCACTGACTTCAGAGCTTACCAGACTGTGGTGCTGGATCCAGAGGGAGATGCACAGATTGATCCAAACTGGGTAGTGCTGAATCAGGTCAGATCTGCTATGTCCTGGGTTTAGAAAGTTAAATGGCAAGGCCTAAAAGGTGAGCTTTATAATGCAAATACTTGTTTTTTCAAACAGGGGAGAGAGATAGTTCAAACTATGAACAGTGACCCAGGACTGGCTGTTGGTAATATGGATCGACCATCAACATTATCTCATCCACTATAATACCCCTAAAATGTAGTAACAGTTTATGACGCAGGCTACAAAATGAACCCTTTCTTGTTTTTTCCCACTCAGGTTACACAGCTTTCAACGGGGTGGACTTTGAAGGGACGTTTCATGTGAATACGGTAACGGATGATGACTATGCTGGCTTTATCTTTGGCTATCAGGACAGCTCCAGTTTTTATGTGGTCATGTGGAAGCAGGTTGAGCAGATATACTGGCAGGCTAATCCCTTCCGAGCTGTGGCCGAACCAGGGATCCAACTCAAGGTATGCATGGATTCCTTGATTGGACTCCATTAACATGCCACTAATTACAGGTTGCAGGTTTTTTTCACTATTGTGACATTGGGTTCCCTGAGGACAACTCCATTCTAGCACAGTGCAAATCAGTCCAGAGGTACACGATGTGGCCAAAAGTATGTGGACATCTGACAATCACACCTATATAAGGTTATTAGGCATCCTTTTCCAACACCATAGGCATTAATATGTAGTTGCTCCCACCTTATGACTAGTAACAGCTTCACTCTTCTGAGAAGACTTTCCAGCATTTGTGAGCCCAGGCACAGATGTTAGGTGTCATTTTAGTTCATCCCAAAGTATGTTTTTGCTCACCGTGCCATTAACATTACCCTACCCATGAAAAACAGCCCTAAACCATTATTTGCCTCCACTAAACTTTACTGTTGGAACCGGGCATTCTGTTGAGAGCAGCAATTCCCTGGCATCCACTTAACCCAGATTCATCCATCAGACTGTCAGATAATGAAGTGTGAATCCTCACTCTAGAGAACAACTTTCCACTGTTAGAGTCCAGTTGCAGCAAGCACTTGAGCCACTGCTTGGCATTGCATGTAGTGATCTCAGGCTTATGTGCAGCCACATGGCCAGGGGAACCTTTTCATGAAGTTCCCAACTCACAGTTCTTGTGCCAATGTCGCTCGCAGAAGTTACATAATCCAACACTTGCTGTGTGTTCCGTATGTATACCGTATCATTATGATTGCAGGCTGTGAAATCAGACACAGGGCCTGGAGAGAACCTGCGGAACTCACTGTGGCACACAGGCGACACTCCTGACCAGGTGAAGCTGCTGTGGAAAGATCCGAGAAACGTTGGCTGGAAGGACAAGACGTCTTATCGCTGGTTCCTGCAGCACAGACCTCATGATGGGTACATCAGGTACAACAGTTGTGGACAGCCCTCTGTCTACGAACCTAACTCGCTAACTACACTGAATTTACAATACTGTACCCTGAACTTCAACCTTTAAGAGTGTTTGGATCTCTATCACATATACAGGGTCCGTTTCTATGAGGGTCCCCAGATGGTTGCAGACACAGGAATTATAATTGACACAACAATGAGGGGTGGCAGACTAGGAGTATTCTGCTTCTCACAGGAGAACATTATCTGGGCCAACCTACGTTACCGATGCAATGGTACGTTTAGTTTCTTAATTTGTTTTTTTAATTGCTTATTAACCTCTAATCTGATGTATTAACCTTGAGCCCTGTCCTCACTATTTAGTTATTCATCTTGAAACTTTAGACTACTATGAAAGTAAAATGTGTTTATGAAGGTGACAGTATACCTACATTCAGTGCTGTAGGATTTAATCTGTACAAATATAAGAACTAAAAAAAAAAACGTTTTAGAAAGTTTAGAAACTGGACAAATGCATACTTTGTTCTAAGCAGGATTAAAGGGCTATATCATGGAAGATTGACTTAAATAAAAGTTTAGTGTGTAAACCTGGTCCATGCAGTGTTGCAAAAATGACCTGTTTTGAATTAACTGTTTTTGTCATGTCAATGCATTTATGTATACCAACCTATTCAGCCCATCATGACTTTTCCCTGTCTGCTAATGCTGAAGCTATAAGGAGTGCTTTTTGAATGATGTACACTACATGGAAGCTAAACAGAAGGGAGCTCTTGTGTGTATGTCTTGAAGGCACAGTAACTAAAGTAGCCTGTTTTATTGTAAGGCCTAAGGAGAGGTTGGAAAATGGCTTTGGAAAAAAGAATGTTAACTGCTTTTGGGACATAAACCCACACACGTCATAAGTGAACCTTAGGGGTAAAAAGAAAAGGGGTCTTTAAAAAACAACAGAGCAACTGTTACGCTATAATACAACTGCTAGCTATAATTAATTCAGATTATAATGTGAAGTTGCTATCTTTCAAGACTACAAAAGAGAAAGAGAAAAGAAGAAGAGAAAGAAAATATATGTATCCCGCAACTCTAACCACTGTCCACGTCTTTCTCTCCAGATACCCTACCAGAGGACTTTGATACATTCAGGGCAAAGCAAGTCCAGCTTCAAATTTAAAATCAGGTACAGCCCCAAAGACATTCTATCCACATCTTCGCAGTGATGTCTTCAGACGACACTATCTAACTGTAAATAACTGTAAGAAGGTGAGACTATTAGATGAAGCCTGTACTAAAAAAATCTATATGACTGAATGGTCATTCATGCAGTCAATCTTGTCTTAAGCACCAGTGGCAGTTTGACAGCTAAACACATTTTGGCAGAGTGTCATTGTAAATGTATCATTACAGTAAAAGCTGAAATAAGTGTTTTAAATTGCTCGATGTCAGTTGTATCTGAAATGCCTGGAGTAAAAGTGGAGCAATCATTCAGTAATGGAAATAAACACTGAGGTGGGCAATTTGATGTGTTATTGTGATTTCTTTGCCACAATTCCTCTCATATATTACGATGGCTTATTTTTATGTGATGTGATTCGGCTAAAACCGGTTCCTTTTAAGGCTCAACCGTTTTTAACACAACAACAACAAAAAAGCAAACTGATTTCCTCTGACACTCAAGGTCTCAATAACAGTATCAGATAAGAGAAATGAGAAATGTCTATCCCTAATCGTAATGTTATATTTTTCCTCCATTATGGAAAAATAAAACAGAGTCAAATGAGTCAATACTACCTCTTCTGTTTTAAGGCAACAACAAACACACACTTCCTTCAAGTCAGTCGAGATGCAGCAGTGACATGGCACCGAAATCACAAACACAGCAGTTTAAATGTATATATTTTAAAAACACGTACAGAAATACAGATTACAAAATATAAATGATGTAATAAGAACGATCTGATATATGTAGCCGAGACATCATGCACATCCATATTTAGCATACTTTGAGAACAGAAAACATCCATGAAACGATCACTGAGACTATGTACAGAGAGAAAGTGGCCTTCTACAACCAATTTCCACAAACATGAGTCAAAATATGGACCACACCAAAAAATCTATACAGTTACATGAGAGTTCTACATTTATGAATAATGTAACTCCTTCAAAACACTGTTGAAAATGTTTTGCTGCACAAAGCTGGTCAAAAGCTCCAGCCCAACGATGCTTTCTTCATCTCAGTACATGTATTTAAAATGCATATAAACAGCACTGTTTCTGATCTGAGTGACTGCAGATTTTAAGCGTTTTTCTTTTATCTAATGTTCTTGTGAGCAGTTTCTTTTTGTTTCACAACTTTTTTTTCCCATACATCTGCTCAGTCGCTTTTTTTTTTCTTTTCAGCTAAATAAAAATGATTTTCAAAGAGTAAATCAATGCAGATGGCACTTATGTTTGGCGGATCATATATACTATATCTATTTCATATAGGCTGCACTATTACTCTAAAGGTTTATCAACAAATATTTCTGGTATAAGAGAACCACTTCCTCATTCGTCTATTATAATGGTGGAAAACTGGTGGATACACGAGAACCCTAGCAACTGCCCAGCAGTCCTCTTAAGGCTTACAGGGGAGTCTGAAGGAGGCTCCTTTAAAGGGGCTCTGCATTCAGAAATAATATACGTCCAAAATAAACAAACTCTTGTGGAGATCGAAAACGGTTCAATAAAAAGTCCAAAACTGCCATTACGATGCATGAGGAAAACTACTGGAAATCTAAGGAGAGAAATAAAACATACATTCTGGCTGCATCTCCCTATTTTTTTACACAACTTAGAGCACAAAGACTGAGCCCTTGTTTTTGCTTTTTTTTTTTTAAAGTTTGCATTGTAAAGTTACATATTTGCTCCCAAAAAGTGTTATCCCTCAAAGTTATCAGTGCAATATAGTGGAGAATTCACCCCTAAAATTTTCACATTAAGGAAAAATAGCCTTGATTTCAGGGACTAGCCATCCATAAAGAAACCAAAAAACAAAGAAAAAACAAAACAAAAAAAACCCACAATAAAATCTACAGAGCTAAACAGTCAGTGTTCTCAGAGGATTAAACAGTCCAAATTTAATGCCATAAAGCCACTGTTAAAGTGCGAAGCAACACACTGAGAAAAGATACAAAAAGAGAGACGCACGCGCACACACTTACATACGCAAACGCACGCACGTGCGCGCGCACACACACACACACACACACACACACACACACACACACATACACAGACACATACAAAGTAGCACAAAAGCTGCCATATATATCAGTGACATGTAGTGATATATATCAGTGATTGTGAGAAGGGTCTGTAATGTGGAGATGCAAGAGCTAAGCTAAGCCACAGTACTGATGAGTGTTTCGAGTGAAAACAAAACCAACAAGAAACAAACATAAGGTCCAGCTCGCTACAATCATGATGATCGGGGGACAAAAGAAAACAAAACAAAAAAAACGCACCGAAGAAAATAAAAAATAAATCTAAAGAAGTAATTAAAGACAACAGCTAGCAGTACAGATAGGGGAAAATAAACAAGAACAAAACTGCTTTGGTCAAGCAATAGGTAATTTGGTGTGACGCACAACATCTCACGTGGAGCCCCATACACTGTACTTCCAAAGGTGATCTACCAAAATATACGCAAATATGTGATCAAATGAAATCACTTTTTTTTTTAAATCAATGCATGCATTGCATCTCACTTAAAAAGTCCATAGTGTAATCATGTGCAGCACACTTTATAATGAAATCAGCCAAGCTAAGGAAAGCCTCTTACTGTAGGTCCTTTTCTTGTTTTTGACATGCAGTCATAGTCTAGTGATAAGCTCTATGTACAGTATTTACCATACAAGTGTCTGAAATAAATGCTGAAAACAAAAAAACATTTGTTTAAATAAAAAAATGATGAATGGCATTGTCTGAGGGCTTAAAAAAAAAAAAATTAACACTATCGCAATTCGGATTTAGTGTGGCCACATCAATTAACACTGCATGCTGTAAACTGTTGCTTAATGCTAGTAGTGGATTTTTGTCTGGCCTGTTTCAAATGCCTAATAAACCATCTACACTATCTGTGGATTGCTATTTTAAAAGCTTTAGAGCTACACCATATAAACCATTCACTTAATTCAACAAGATATATTTCGATTTGTAGACTGATAAATTTCTCTAGTTTGCATAGGAATCGCACAATCTGTACATTTCACATTTTACATTTTTTTTTAAAGTCATATCCCTCACAAAGATCGAACTGATCTGGTTAGATCAATTGTAGTGCAATGTGTATGCAATTGGACAATGACCAATTTCCATGACTGCACTCCAGCAACCTGGACTGATGAGGTTCAAGCACAGAATGTCAACTTTTTAAAAACATCTGACTCTGTATTCAAATGAAAGTGTCCATCCCAGCTGAAAAGCCCTTTCAAAAGGTTTAGAGTGGGTTTACATGAGGACCAAAGGTGTGTGTCAATGGCAGGTAAAGTAGGCCATCATAAAACTGAAAAATCAGAAATGTAATCAACTTTTTAAAAGTACATAAAGTAAACGTTAAATAATAATGTACTGGTGAGAACAAGAATGATCACAACAAAAAATTCTTAAAAAACACAAAGAAGCTATGAAGCTTTTCATGCCCCAAAAGGGTGGAATGCTCTTAATTGGCAAAAATCATGGAACTGATCCTCCTTAATGGGCCTGCATTTTGCTTACTAAAGATTGAATGCAAAAACTGACCGAGTACTAAAGCAAGCACCAAATAAAGAAACTGGATTATATCTAAAACAATGGACTATATCTAAACCGTGCTGGTTGACTTAAAGCCAACATTCTGCACTTTAACTTCACAACCCTTGTTTACTTTCAGATCCAATACTGTCCAGTCACTTACAGATTGCACTCTACATAAAGTCAAGATCGAGATTCTTGGCTGAATTCAGTTAAAACTGATATATTCACAATGTTGTGAAAACTATATATTATATACATACTTTTGGAAGATCACTGGATTTTTTATATATATATATAAAATCCAGTGATCTTCCAAAAGTATACTTAACTAAAAGTAAAATAAAAACAGTGTAAACAACAATTTCAATGTTATTGTTTACCAATAATGAATGGCATCATGCTCATTATTTGCCACTATAAGGATTTGGTACCAAATGTGTTTTTTTTTGTGCAGTGACCAAGTGCTTTAATTTCCAAGCTGGATAAAGCAGCATTATAATGCTTTTTCTGAATTAGGCCCTTGTTTCAAGTGGCATAAAACAGTGACTAACAGTAATGTTTTCTATAATTTCATAGTGTACATAAATATAAATATGTGATTCTATTTTTTTTTTCAAAAACATAAGACATCATATGAGACATCACATGAATAGACCGAAACAAACACATCAACACAGATGAATAAAGACAAGAACAACATTCTGGTAAACAGCACTGAGAATAAGGAGCAGTACCCTCCCCTTACTTTCACTTTAGCAGCTCAGACGCACTGACGCCTGGCTTCACAACAGAACCTCCATTTAAGCTGGACACTTAGACCTACAGGCCATACAGTACTTAATTGTAAAACCACATTTATAAAAAAACACAATACTGCCACTGATTGTGCATGATCAGAAATCGTTTCAGATACGAGAATAAACATTAACAGGATGATTAGAAAACTTGTTGTCACACTGACAGCTTAAAAACAGCATTTTTGTTTTTGTTCATAAGGCAAAATCAGGTCAGCTCACAGTGATGAGTTCAGTAGCTTTCTGAAGCTTCCCTTTAACGGTTTTGGCCCTGCATGATGACAGCCTTTTAATGCAAATTCAGAAGTCAATGACGGCACTAACATTTTCAGTTTGCAACTGAACAAGCGACCGAACAAGTAAAAACGTACACTTTACAATATCTATACCAAAAATAGAGGCATGGCTGCCGTTTTGACACAATTACATCAGTGAATCTGCGGGCAAACAAGTAAAAACACCAATGCCAGCACGTTGTCACCATGAAGTGTTTGGAGTTTATGTAGCAAAAAAAGGGGAAAAAAAGAAAAAAAAAAAGTGTTTTTTTTTTTTTGTAAACCCTTTGCAATCCTAAAGTACATACAGTAGCGAGCGTTGCTTTCTCAAATCCATAAAAAGAAGTATGGGGGGAGTAGTACTCCTTAGTATTAAATAAAAAGGTTCAATAAATAACTGAAAAGTTTAAATATACTGATAATTTAACACCCACACAAATGCACACCGACTCAAACGAACAACGTGAAAAAGACACATGGTATCGTTACGTAAACAGCAAAAACGAAAGTTGGTGATTCACATTCACCTGACACGCCAAACATATGAATATGAAAAACAAGAAAATAGACACATAAATTAAAAAAACAGTATTAAAGAAACCCAAATTGTACATAAAAATAAAGCTGTGTTTTAGGGGGGAAACCATCATGGTCAGGAAGTTCAATATTTAGGTAAATAAAGTTTAACGCACGCACACACACCATGACATTTGCTTTTCATAGAAAACAGCATAAATACTCAAATACAAATGAAACGAGAAAGACAAACATCACCTCAGATTGGACAGAAACATAAAAAAGAAAAACAAACAAGAACAAAAAAACAAAAAAACCCCAAAGAACTGGAAGTAACAAAGCAACTCAACACGTAGGTCTAAAGGGGGGCGTAGCGCACACTTGTACAACAGACGAGGTTTAAAACTAGCCGCCTTGCAAAAAACTAGCCAGTGTGGATGCAGCAACGCCACGTCCACCACTGTGCTCGAGCGCCTCCCTTCCCCAGACGGCTTTGGCAGCATGCTATTGTAGATGCCATTTGGGGGAGGCAGGGAGGGCTGTGGACTGGATGATAAACCGGGTGGTCATGCAGCTGCACAATAAGTAGTCTCCAGCCTCTTCCTCTTCAGAGAGCTTCTTTTGAGTTCCAGCTGCTGCTTGCTTCACAGTCGGTCCATGCGGAACGTGTCCTCGGTGGCTGGATCGGCGAGAACAATGTCCGGGTCGTTCAGCATATGCAGTCCGTCTAGGGTCAGCGGATCAATCTTTAGCTCGTCTAGTGGGAACTGAGAGTCTGCATCGAAGCTGACGTCACCCACACCAGCCAGCGAGCTGGTCAGCTCCTTGGAGAGGCTCGGCGGGGACTCCCCGGTGACTAATATTTATCATTCGAAACGTATAGGGAAAAATACGAAACAGAAATCATTTGATTTCAGGCAGACTTGCTAGATTTGCATGAGAACATTTAAAAACTGCATTCATGCATGCCACTGACAAGTCCAGATCCCTGGAAGGACTTACACAGTAAGAAACAGAGAAAAAACATATACCTGTGAGAATAATGTTGGGAATGTTGCCATGGTTACTGTAGCCTAGTTGCTGTGTGTCCTGCAAGTTGCCGTGGCTCCCGGTTAGGCCCATCATTGCTGCCTGTGTGTAGTTGAGTGTGGAGCACTGACTGTAAAGGCTGTTAGAACTGCTTGGGTTCTCTATCATGTTCATGTTGAATTGCTCAAGCTGGAGAACAACACAGGGTACTATAATCAACAGATTAGCAAAAACTGTACTCTGTGATGTTAATTCAAACAGGCCAATACTCTTACTTGCCCAAGACTTTTTCAGACAATTAGATAAAGTGATAAAACGGGGCCCAAAGGTTATGGAAGGAAACAAGCACTAACCTGATGTGACAGAGCATTGGTCTGTCTGGATGCCAGTTGGTGCTCATAGAATGAATCTCCAAAAATGCTGCCCACAACTGGAATGTGCTAAAAATACAGCAAGAGAAACCTCGATTACTTCTATCAGACTACGATGTCTGTTAGCGTGAAAATGTGTAAATAGCAGGACAGATGTGCAAGACACTGACATATGCGGGAATGTCTAACACAAGACATCCACGCAAAAGACCTGAGGACATCTGTTAAAAAGCAGCGACATATCTCAAGTAACAAAGTTTAGCATCAATAAAACAGCTTTTAACTGACACACTTAGTAAGCGAAATCAACAGTTAATAAATTGAATGTAAACCTCAACTTCACTCAGACAAGAACAGAGACAAATGCCTAGGAAACCAATACAAATCTTATCTGATGTTTGTATTGTTAAGTAAGAGTCAATACATTGCTGTTCTCAGTAAATGCTTACATCACTTCACTAAATAAATAACTACGCAGGGAGCTACAAGGACATTCCTTTCATTTCAGCCTCACCACATTTACAGTGTACGCCTATTTCAGCAAGACGATATTTAGACACACACTGTGATTATTATGCTATTACTACATTATTACGGCACAATCAGTGAGTGTAGCAATCTAAAGTAACCATCTCTAAACTTAACATTTTATACTATAATGGCATAAATACAGCATGAATTTATACTGATGTACCGTTACAACATCCCACTACAAACAACCAAGGCAGGATGATTAAAGTGATGCATCTGACCATGGAGGTCAACTGCATCATGGCAGAATAGCACTGCAGTTAATGACCTATTTAAAGCAAAAGAAATGCCAGTGGTTAACAAGATTCTAATATACTGTAATATCATTTGTTCTCTTCACCTAACTACAGTTTATTTGAGCAAATACAGGGATGGACATGCTCTTGACTAAAAAAAAACACTAAACACCACTTGTGATAAACATAATTTACAGTTACAAGCTATATATTTAGCTATTGAAGCAAACAACACAGACTAAACAGCCTTCGACACACTTCAACATTGTCAGCATTTCACAAAAAAAATCCTGTGCATTGCTCTTAGCTAAATAAAGACGCTGATACATCAAATATATTGTGTAATTAAACCACAATACAGCCGAACACCCCCATCTCCCTGACCATATGTAAGACAGCTGACTAGTGTTCTGCTACATTATATCAAATGTATATCCCGATATGCAAAGTGGGCGAACTTTTAAGCCATTCACCCACCCGTTCATTCAGCCCATCACAATGGCACTAGAAAACACAATAAATGGTACCTACAAATTCACAGCGCCATCTGAGCAATGAGAAAGAGGTTGAAATGCAGACAAAGAGAAGTGGAGAAAGGAGAACAGAGAGCTGGGACAGCAAATGAGCGGCCAAAGCACAACAAGCAGTGGTGTAGGTCCGCCCTTACTTGAGGCGAGCCTCCAGGCGAGAAGCCTTGGTTGGAGACTGGAGAGGTTGGAGACTGGTTGGCTGGAGACCCAGTCTGATTGCGATACTGCTGGAAATAAGAGGCCTTTCAGAATGACAGCACACGTCCACTATGACATGGGTCCATGTGTGAACACCTCAGAAACTAGGATGCTCCACACTGATGCAAACAAATATGTGCCATAAAGCACCGCGTTGGTCAAACCGTAGAGTGCTCTTATCCCTACTGGAGTACTCGTCGACATATTACAAGGATTTGTAAACCAAAACAACTCCCCAATGAAATGAACATATTTGATGCTGAAAGCACAAAATGAATTTCCACTAAATGGTGGCAGCAACCTTGTGTGTCATTGTTGTATAATTTGTATCACTTTTCTAAGGATGGGGCAAGCTGCACTCACCGAGCTGACTGGTGCGCTGGTGGCTGTTGGCGACTGAGTGGCAAGAGAGGTCTGTGGTGTGCTAGAGGCAGAACTAACGGTGAGTGGTGGCAGCTGGATGAGGCGGATGTTCTGGGGAAGGGTTTGCTGCTGCTTCTGCAGGTCACTTAGCAGGCTGAGGAGCGAGTACTGAGACAACTGCTGCTCCAGTGACATGCTGTCCATTGTAATTGGCTGCAGAATATGGCATTAAAGACAAGTTTTTAAAGTAAGATTAAAGTAAGTTATTCACACTTGCATTCCATTCAAAAGCAACATGTTCAAAAATGCAAATATTAAATATTAGGTCTAGGGTTGTTAGCTGACAACATTGATTATGAAAAAATGCTAACAGTGTGGTTAGTTTGAAAATACCTGAGAAATGGGCATCTGAGGTGAGAGGGTGGGGGAAAGAGTAGGGGAGAGCTGCTGGGGACACGGTTGTTGCTGCTGCTGCTGGGCATCGATGTTGAGCGTGAGGGCAGGAGCAGGCTGGGTCTGGCCAGGGGGAGATGGGGGAACATGGCTGGCAGC
Source organism: Hydrocynus forskahlii (assembly GCA_037974365.1). Lineage (NCBI taxonomy): Eukaryota > Metazoa > Chordata > Actinopteri > Characiformes > Alestidae > Hydrocynus > Hydrocynus forskahlii. The sequence goes on along the minus strand of JBBPCX010000038.1, from coordinate 14,379,554 downwards.
ACTGATACCCAGATGGGTGAGGTTGGTAGTGAGGTTGCCTGTGCTGCTGGAAATGCCTGGGGTGGGGAAGGATACAGGGTCATCCGGGTCTAGAGGTGTCGGCAGAGGAGGAGGGAACTGAATGTTGGTGAGGTCCGGTAAGGAGCCGCCCGTGTTATGTGTAGCTGGCATCAAAGAGGTGTTCACTTCTTGATCAGGGGATGGGAATATGCTGTGAAAGCAGAAAATGAGATTATGCAGAGAAATGTATGTCCATTTTTAAGAATGCTCACAATGAGGTCAAGTAACCTCATAATTCATGCTCAAATTTTAATCAGTCACCACTAATCAGTTATTCCATTGCATATTTAACACTCATGATGTTCAATCAAAATAATCCTACAGAACGTGCAATAACCCCGAAATTACTGAAAGATAATGACATTCGGTATACTGTGTACTCACTTAATCCCTGGAACATCATGGGATTTGGGACGCAATGATGCCTTCTGGTCATCTTTCTCCATTTCTGTCTCAGGCTCCTCTGTATCTGGGGGTGTGAGCAATAAGACTAGAAACAGAAGGGAAAAAAAAGAAAAGAAAGGGAGAGAACTGAGCATCCTTTATTTAGGCTGGGCCAACACAAGGAAGAAAAGCTTAATCTTGCTACCTCGTTTTGGCTGCAGCTCTTGGGATCCTCCAACAAAAGTGTCTTGGGGAGCAGGATTCATGGCACTCTGATGTAAGGCTGAGTCAGAATTAGTCCTGTAACAGATGGATAGTGAAAATGTGCTGTAGAGAAAGTTTCACACATGTGAACTTCAAATTAAGTTTTCAGCTCCCAATAGTAAACACTGTCTTACCTCCTCCAGCTGGTGTCAGGGGGAGGTGACAGATACACTGAGCCATAAGGGCAGCTGTCAATGTAACCGTGTTAAGGAAAACTCCTCCTTTCAAGCGCAGTGACATTAACCCATTAAACTAACCTATGCAGTGCAATTTTGTGCTACCGTAGTACACTGCTACTGAACATATATTAAATAATTATTACCATTATTATTACCATTGCCTGTATATTATCAGTAGAAGTAGCAGCAGGACCATCTTGTGATGGCTATGGTCCTTATCAACAATCTATTACTAGAAAACGGCAACATGAAACTAATGCCCATATCCAGGAAGGGAACATCCTTTGCCGTGTAAAGTCACTGTCTACTGGTGATTAAAAGCTTATTCTGCAATTAGGCAATCTGTCTTACAGAGGAGCAATTTTTGTATTATTATTTTTTTCAATTAGCATTGTCTTGAATTCTAATATGCACAGTAACCATCCCTTATCTCTCTATCCACAGATGATCCTGAATGTTATAATATTTAAATGACACAATGTAGTATTGTTATGTCATTGTCTTACTGCTGCATACAGCCTATTACTTCAAAATAATTACAAGCTGTTTCAGAAGGTGGATCTGCAATGAACAGCCCGGACATAACAGCTATGGTTTCAGGGTTTTTCCTTTTTTTGGTAGGCCTTACCGGGTAAAATTAAAGGACACAAAATTAAAGGACACATTATACAAATACAACTGTTTTAAAATATGTTTTAGCAAAGATCTTACATTTCTGCAGTCAGGTAAATAGGTGAAGCAATATAGGCAAAGTATCAACTGTTTAATTAGTGCGACAATGACATTCACACTGATGTATTACATTTGTAATATTCATTATGTAATTACAAATACATTAATGATATAATTTCAATACGCTTAAGGCAAGTCTTATTTTGATGTACACAAGTATTTGTCTTGATAATAATAAGTCTGACATTGTTTATATGCAATATAAACAAACTACTCAGGACAGTTAATTAAGACTATTGCAATGGATTATCTGTCTACAAACATGAAAGCAACATTCCAAACTCCTTCTTTCAGCAGGTTATAAAATGCAATGTTGAGGCTAAAACTGGTTCCAAAGACCAGACTATGTCTAAGCTTGCACTAAGAAGAATTTTAATGGTAAATACAACTGGCACTGCAGTATGGTTCAGGATTAGGCTTAATCCATCAGAATCAGAATTAGAAAGCTTTATAGATCCTGGAGGAAATTGCTTAAATGTCCATGAAACTGGCCCAGAGGTCTAAAACTGTGGCTGAAACTGAGAAAAATAGAGTTTGTGGGTTTTCTGAGTTAACCAAACTTAAGCTAGCACTGCTGAGAAAAGGATATCTGACGGCCATGCTTGTCCACAGACAGAGGCCTGCGATGCGGGGATGTGATCCGGTTCCTGTCACGATACACACGGTCCACCAAGCCATGGTGCCGAGTTGTTCGACTGGTATCCAAAACCGTGGTCTGAAAAGGAATCTCATCCGTTTAAGACAGCCCCAGTCACAGACTCTTTACAACTAAACACATTCATTATTTATATCAACTTCAGTGTTGGTGAAAGCTGAACAAACAAAAACATAGTGCAGCCTTTTAATCAAAGATGGACTGGTAATATGCAAGCATAAAAGCAATGAAATCATCAGATTGTTCTGTTTGTAGTCTTGCTAATGTTTCATAAATGAAAAGCAATGATAAAGGCAGTGATGGCATCCCCATTTCTCAACAAAAACAGTGCACACGTCAATTGTCTGCTAAAGCTTGAAGTGGAAAACTGTCTAAATACTCACACCTTGACCTCATTGGGTTTTATCTGGAGGTGGGGCTTTGGAATGAACTATTCTCACTGCCTACTACATGGTTTTATCTAAGGGTGCGGTTTTAATGTCAACTATGGTGTGGAACAGTTAAAATGACTTTTTATAATATGTTACTGCCATAAGAGGCAATAGCAGCATAAAATCTTACATTTATATGAAGAGAGCACCACAGGATGCACAAGTTCAAAACAGATGTACTTTTTACAACATAGTTTGGATGCATGTTTTATGTTTAAAATAATTTTGCAATTGTGTTTAATCATGTTGTATCAGGTGCATTTTGACTTGCTTAACCGTATACGGATGTTCGCTCTTCCCAGCTTATCCTCAGAGAATGTTACAGATAAACAATATTACACATACTACATTTTACTTTCAGTTTCAGCCGATTTCCTTCAGTGACAACTTTACTTGGCTCATTTTAGCTTCGGCAAAAAAACCCCCAAAGTTTGTGTAAAACACTGAAAATCCACTTACAGTACCTGTAAGAATCTCTGGTGAACCAAATAGGGCAAATACACCAAAAAAACAGTGACAAACAAAAAGATTTTTCCAACTGATATAGTGTCTAAGGGCTCACCTGAAAAGGCAGGTCAATGTTGCTATTTCCAATCTGATTGACATTGGGCAGTGAACCTCCATAGCACTGACCACGATTCTGGCCTAGCTGCAAATACTGGGTCTTCTGCAACTGCAACTGTGCAAAATAAAAGTGCATGAATGAGTGACAAAGTGAATGACAGCATGAATGCATGAGTGGATGAAACTTAACTGAAATACCATAAAAGGAAAACATTAAAAGAAAACAAAACAAATCTGATGCTTAAAAAGAAAAGCAAAATCAGTGGAACCCTGCTTATATTATGATGGTTGTCAAATTGAAAACTGGACAGAGGGAGCCAGCCAGACACTTCTGGACGTTTTGGCTGATTCTGATCCCTCCCTATGGTGAGCATGAATAAACTAAAAAAGCATGTCAGGATTTTGGCAAAGTTAGAGAAGTGTGTGGGCAGAGGGGTAATAATCCTGGCCTTTGCTAAGCAAGGAGATGGCACATAGACACTTATAACCAAAACAACCTGAAAGCCATTTCAGGTCTATTATAAGGATTTCTGGAGAAATAAGAGTGGATTCAAAAAACAAATGAGTGACAGTGCAGGACATTGTTGAACGTAGAAAACAGGAGAGTACCACCAAGCACAGTCGAGCCAGTGGGCTCCGTGCAGATGTGCAGCACATCTGTGGGCAGGCTGCCCGTTTTTTGGCGAGCATCAGAGCACCGTTTCTCCGGCTCGTTTGAGTTCGCTGCTCGACCAAACGTACTGAAAACGACGCGCGTTTCATCGAGTTTCAGTGTCAACATGTTTTTACTGTGGATGCCAGTCGACGGGAATGTCGTGTGTGTTCCGTTTTAAGCTTTAGCTGCTCGGCTAACGACCCCCCCCCACTCATCCTCCACCTCCTCCTCCTCCTCCTCCTCCTCCTCCTCCTCCTCCTCCCTGAAAACACCGAGAGCAAAATAAACCCGACACGTACCCGCGCCGCCCGGGTAATGCTGAGGTCCTTCATGACTTCTTCAAACGCCGCGGTCTCCTCTGCCTGCTTCTGGTTGTGCAGGGCGATCTTCTCGCTGAATTTTCGCGGATTGTTTGAGGTCGCCATCTTCCGTTCTTCTCCAAAACAGACCTCTCTCTCTTTTTTGCGCCAGACGTACGTGGCGTCGCGTCGTCACCGCGCGAAGGATCATGGGAGTTGTAGTCCGAAGTTGTGCGACACTAATCCTCCATCATAAAATGCATCAAAATGTTTTAAAAGTTTAAACCTATTTAGGACTTGTGCATGTGGCCCACTGAATCTGGGCATTTCGCTACCATCAGTTTTATGTTGAACGCTAAATATACCCTATATGAACAAAAGTATTTGAAGATGCCTCTTAATTGTTGAATTGAGGTGGCCCTTCACTTCCAGTGAAGAGTAATCTAAATGCTTCAGCATACCAATACATTTATGCTTCCAACTTTGTGGACAGATTTTGAGGAAGACCCTTTTATATTCCAGCATGACTATGCCCCAGTGTACAAAGCAAGGTACATAATTAGTTCAATGGAAGAACTTGACTGGCCCGTCCTGAACTCAATTCGTCCATTTCTTTGGGATGAACTGAAACGGAGATTGCAAACCAGGCCTACTTGTCCAACATCACTGGCTGACCTCATAAATGCTCTACAGAATTAATGGGCACAAATTCTCATAGAAACATTCCAAAATTTCATGGAAAGCCTTCCAAGAATAGTGGAAGACGTTATAACTGCAACGAGGGGACCAGCTCAATATTGAAGTCTGTGTATTTAGTGTCCCAATACTTTTGTTCATATAGTGTATCTCATGCAGTGCACTGCAAGTTCTTTTGGAGATGTAATCAGATGGGTTAAACAAACATTAGCACGTCGGCTATTTAGTGCTCAAAGCAAATCTGGAGGCAGTAGAGGTGGGCAAATAAATAATATAATTATCAAATATTTTTTTGTGATACCATCACCAGTATTCACTATGAGTTTAGTTTTTCTGAGATTTGATGTGATTAAGTTGGAACAGACAAAAAAAGAACCAGTTCCACATTTAGAAATGCTATCAACACCTATAAATACAAATATTTTTGTTACACACTGCTAAGGATGGTTTTGGCTTTCTCTACATCCAAGTTACATCAGATAATAGGCGAGTTTGAGTAACATAACAGCAGACTAGGCAGTGCAGATGGAAAATGCAGGACCAGAAGTGAGAAACAATGGCCTTAATATTAAAATTCTATTAGAACCCTAAAAAACTGTCTCAGGAAACTCAGTGGCAGTATAACGAGCTGTTTTGGCTCCAGATATCCGGGTTTAAAAACTGGTTATAATAGGAGGCCGATATTAGACATGCAATCAAAACCTCTTTAAGGTAAAAGCTGGACCATTATTTTCCAAGTGAGGTCTAACATGTCTAATATGCCAAAACATTTAGTGAGCAAGATTAATTTCTTACTAGTATAAAATCATCACTTTCCCCCAATCATTTCATCAAGGAACTGATTTTTTTAACACTTTTTAAATTGTAATTACTCCATGTTTATAATTTCAGATTTTTCAAAATTCAAGAACTTTTAACTCTTGGGTGTACAAATACAAAATGTATATTTTTACATTAAAACTGAAACTGCACATGTAGAAAATCAACGTAAGTATCTTCATAAACTGATTAATTTGATTTTATAGTTGTTAGAATCTGAACATGGGAAACAAAGAAGCAGGTTATAGTTTTACTCATGCTTTACCCTTTCAAGCAAACTCTCACATTCTAAAGTGTAATGCCTACTGGTTAAAGTTAAAATTTGATGTCAGATTTGATCTTTACAAGTGAAATGTCATATTTAAGTACTGATCATTTTTTACTAGCTCAAATTTATATTCCTACATCAACAATTGTGGAATAAAAAAAGTTTTTCATGCAACACATGTTAAACACATGACCTGCTAAAAAAAAAAGTGACGACCTTAAATATCTGTGACAGTCTGCTGGTCACACAAAAGCATGTTTTCTTCAAAACAGTATTCTGCCGGGTCAGAACAAGACCTCACTTCAGTAAAATGGCAACATTACAGGAGATGGAAAAATGATAGAAGGTAATGAACAAAAATTTTGCAAAAATATCTGCAAAAAAGTGAAAAAACAAAATGGAAACACGATTTTGTTCTGACAGCTACAATATGTATTCCTCATCCAGTCTTTTCTAACCAAGAAAGTCATTGTGGATCATTCTGTAATTGCAGTGGTTGCTTTATATAACACAGATGTAGGCAGCAAGGCACAAATCTATTCATTTCATTTTTTTTTACTGAAGACACCATGTATTGGTACAGTATATTAGCTGGGTGAAAAAGGAGTACAAATTATCTCACATATAGAAACAAGAGCAAGAAAAAATAGGCAAGAACCATAAAATTGCTACCAAAGGGTAATACATTCAAAAGTGTAGGACAACGGACAAGCATAGCAGATCTCTTTCACAGCATGGAACACGACACATAAAGTAGAGCACAAATGGGAGCTTATATAACATGCTGATTCCCCCAGCACTCATGATCAACACATTAACACTGTACTTACACACCGACAAAAAGAGCTGTAAAATATGAGAACTACATTCTTTGTGTTTAAAGCTTTCATAACAAGACTCCCAAAATATGTACTGTATGCTCGGGACATTTTACAATTGAGAAAGCCTGAGATGAGGTGAATTTATAGTTTAGGAAAAAAGGTTCAATTGACTGTTAGTACGTTCTGCACAAATGCCTGAGATTTATTAGAAATGTCTGAGGTCAGTGCGCTCGTACATAGCACATGTAAAGTTCCTGCGATTCTTCAGTGAAATCGTTTCATGAGTGGTTGTTTGTACTATGTTTTCGGAAGTTTAGTCTAACCTTCAAATGACACTATGAATGGAGGGCTGAAGTTGTTTCACGTACAAAACCAATACAGCCTGACATAATGCTAAGCATGAATAATGCTCAACATTAAGGCCCTCTTCAATCAGATCATCATAATACTAAGATGCAAAAATGCCAGTGATGTTGAAATCATTCCACCTTTAGTCTCTAGTAATTAAATAAACACGAGCACATCAGCTGCTGGGTTCTTTCAGTGCTTAAAATCAATCTGTAGGCCTGCAAAGGTGGGCAAAAGGGCAAATAACACCAATTCTTTCAAGATATCAATATCAGTTTTTCTGAGATTTGATGTGATTAAGTTGGAACAGACAAAAAAGAACCAGAAATACTGTCAAAACCCTAACCCTAACCGTAACACTTAATTTTGTTCAGTGTTTCACATGCTGCTAGGGATGAGTATCTTTAGGATTTTACTGATACTGATATTTATTGAGACTCTTATTGAAACTACTCTCCATTTTTTGGTGCAAAAAATAAAGACATCATATTAAAAGATTCAACAGCTATTTTATTACGAGTTATAACGAGATAAATAATTCCCTGAGTTTTCTGTGTATATATATATATATATAATGAGGGTGGAGTGCTGTTTCCATCCCTCTCACCAAACCAATCTAGCATCAACAGTTTGAAAACGCAGCCATCATAGAATTAATGCTGCATAAATACGAACAGCAGCACCGTTTGTCCAGGAGCTCCTCAATATTTTGGCGCTGACCAGTTAGGAACCATAAACAATTTAGTACTGGTTTTTGATACCCATCCCTATACAGTGTGCTGCATTAAATCCAATTAAACAGGACTAATCATGCTCTATTTGCGAAGAAACATACAGATCAGCTACTGTTTCCACAATCTGCTCAAGAGAAATACACTGTGATAAAGTTATGAAGTTTTCTGGTTCTGATAACCTAATTCGCAGTAATAATAATTATCATCATAAAGCATGAGAACATAGAAGCTGAAACCACATCCAGAGATGTAATTCACTTTTTCATGGCAGAATATATAAAAAATGCTCATAAGTGTAGTTTAAGTCACCCATTGTCAGTAACAGCATCAAGATTGTAGTGCACTTTAACTCAACAGCCAGAATACACCAAATCATGCCTAAATGTTTGAATTAAATGTATATTTCATATCTTAAAGAAAAAATTTTCTAAAGGCATAGGCTAAATGCTCAAATTTTCTTAGAACAGATGTTTGAATGTCTTTCTTTAACATTTTTCGAAGTACCTCCTTTTTAGGAGCCAAAAAGTGCTCGACATATATAACATACTCAACGTAAGGAATATCTTTTGGGAAAGCACTGACTTGTTGTTTTTTGAGTCTAAAGGCATGACTGAAAGTGTGTATTGTATAGTGGACCACTGTTTAAAGACAAAAGCTTATTTCTGTAACTGAAATGCTTTATAGGGACACTTAATAGGGATATGAAGAAAGTGTTAACTATACAAAACCAACTTAAGCCTTTTGGCCCAAAGTGAGGGTCTGATAGATGAGTTTTGCAGCTGTATCACACCACATCAGAAGTGCTCACACAATATTATAATAAAGAGAAATAAAAAAAAATTAATTGTTGGAAAAACAACAAAATATCACTCATCATATTTTAAAATGCCATTTTACCCAGATTCTTTCATGATAGTCTCATGCCACATTAAATGCCTTAAAGCAAGGTTCTTCAGTTCTGGTCCAGGGTGCCAGTGTCCAACATAGTTTAGTTCTTCAGTTCTGAAACTGAAGAACCCTGCCTTAATGCCAGACTAGTTAATACTCTCCTAGAAAGGTTCTGAGCCAACCAATTCAGGGAGGCAAACTGAAGTTCATAATGACACCTAGTTCTGATACAGATATAGTACCACATAATGTGCTTGTTCGTTACAAACTGAATCACACCGAACACAGCAAAAACTAGAAAACACACCTAACTCCAGCATTCAGTGTTTAACAAACCTTCTGCTGCAGTATTTAAGACTGTGGTGACCTTTATACATTCTTGTATAGGAAGAAAAAGCATACTGATGCAGTCTTACAAAACACATTATGGTAACAGCAGCACACTTACGAAAGTCACCCCTTCAATTTACACTGCAGTAATACTACGCAAATCATACCAGACTTTCAGTCCAATGCACCTTTTCACTTAACCATCACAGTGAACATACTCAGTCCAGTCCACACCTGGATCGTGCTACACTGTATTCGGTTAAAGTGCACTATGGAATAAATGTACTGTGCTTGCTGACTTTGTGAGAAATCACAAGGACTATGGAGGATAAATAAGTAATTAAGGACATTTACTCAGGCAGCTGGAAGATCTCAAAATAAGAATTTCTCAAATTGCAATAAAAATATGATCATTTGGCCATGATCCATATTGTGCTTTAGTAAGGACTCCTGTAAAATAAAGAGAACCCATTATACAATCAAGTTAAATCCAAAGAACAGGAAGAATCAAGTCATGACCATCAAGTACACAATTTTCCTCTTACTCCAGATATAGTCAATCAGCCCATTTGGATTTTCAAGTGAGATCTTATACCACAGTTACAAACTAGTATCTGTCCAACTATATAAAGTTAGTAAGCAATATCGAATAGATTTGCTTATGTGGTTTCTGACAACAAATGAAACTGGTTGATGGACTACATGTGGGGTCAGGGGATGTTTCGCTGAACTGTATTTAATGCACAATGAGAAAGAGGGGATAAGAGCATCCCCAGAAGTGCTAATGAGTTGAGAAATTTCCTCAGAGGTTTGTAAAGTTCTGTGGACCTCATATTTTTTGTAATGCACCTGACCCAGCTCATTAAGGCCGTGTTAATTAGCTGATGAGCTGAATCAGGTAGGCGAGGGACAAGAGTTCTCAGGACTAGCCTTGAGAAACCAGGGCAGCAAACTGTCCACATGCTAAGAGCTCTTTTTGCTACAGGATCGTTCCAGTGTGCCTGACCCAGTAACTCCATTAAGGTTTTTAGAAGAAGGTGCATAGTTGTGTTTCACTGTAGGTGTCATAAAGCAGCTCCATAAAGCAGTTTTGTTTTTTTTTTTACCACTTTTTGCACTTTATAGGAGCATTATATGATTTTTGGTACCACTTTACAATAACTCTGCTTATAAAACGTTTATGGAAGATTATTAGTAGTTATTAATTAGGTAACAAACACCTTACATCTCCTTAATACAGTTATAACATAAAATAAAAATGGCAAAAGTGACCTGTGGCTTACCAGATAGTGAGTCCACATTCAACCTCAGAACTTGCTGGTTATTTTGTCTTTCCATCAGTCAGCATTATCCCTGTCAGCTTTAAATTCATATGCATCGGATATAACAGTTCACTGCTGCTTTTTATTGATGCATTGTAACTCCTAATTCATTTTGTTAAAGTGTTTAAGACCTAATGAATACACTGCTGCTTTTTATTGATGCATTGTAACTCCTAATTCATTTTGTTAAAGTGTTTAAGACCTAATGAATAACTATTAACACAATTAATTAAAAAGGGTACTTTATAAGCGTCGTCTTGATATAAGGTGGTACCAATTTTTGGGTTGTGGATCATACCGTAAGATTAATTAAGGTAGTTATCAATAACCACACACGGATATCTCAGCTACACATGGAAGGCTTTTCTTTAGACATTCAAAATGCATGAGAATAAGAAATGTTCATCTGTACAGACAAAGACTACACTCCTGAGGTCATCTTAGACAACCAGTAAAGAGTAAAGTAAAAAGACACTACATCACTGCTTGCACCACTGAACAGACACATATTTACAGACACAAACTTAAATTAAAGTAACTGCATACTCCGTGATTTTTGAACGTAATCTCTATCTACTGCACCTGAAGCAGGTGGTCTATTACCACAGACAACAATTTTAACACGCTACCCTGTATTTAGAAAAGAAAAGACAATGCACAGACTCAAAACTACACTGCACTGACTCCTTCAGTAGGCAAGGTGTTGGGCGATGTGTTGAGAATATTATCTGTGATAGCAGTACAATACAGAAGCAGCAGGCACAGATAGTTTGGAAAATTCTGGGGTATTTAAGGAGAACTTTAATATGTTAAACTGGGTGAAAAAGTGTGTGAAAAAAACAAGATATTGCAACTCCATGCAACGCCTCCTCACTTATCCAGCTAGGTTGTCATCGCTGAGTGACAGCTTGAGGCAGTATTATGGGAGTACAAGCAATTCCTGCAAATGACTCTGGAAAGTGCAGATCCCTCTCCCATTCATCGGTCTCTGTGTTATAGACTTGGACGATGCTTGTGACGTTATTCAGATGCCAGTTGTATCCTCCAACGACATAGATCTTTCGGTCCAGTAGGCAACAGCCAGCCTCAGACTGGCCTGCACGCATTGGACTCACAGTGGTCCACTGATCTGTCTCTGGGATGTAATACTCTACTGCTAGAACATCGAAGCAGCGGTCCACATGGTCCATCCTGCCTCCCAAAGCATACACACGGTCATTTACACTTATCATAGCATGCAGCACTCGAGGCTCATTCATGGGGCACTTGAAGTCCCACTGGTCTGTGACCGGGTCATAGCAGTGGAGGGCCTTTTTATCCTCCACAGACACCCCATAGCCCCCAGAGATGTAGAGTTTGTCTCCACATGTGGTCCCTGCATGACCCCATATTCTTCTCTTGAGTGAATCAACATAAGTCCATTCATTTTTCTTGGGGCAGTAGCATTCTACAGAGGACAAGCTTCCGGATCTATTACGCCCCCCGGTGGCGTACAGCTGGCCCTGCAGGACATTAAGCTGGAACTGGATGCGGCTCTCCTGCATGGGCTGGATGCGCAACCACTGGTTCAGATGAGGATCGTAACGAAAGCAAACATCCACCGCCCCTTCACCGCTACGGTACTGTAGGTGCTGGCCACCCACCACATATACAAAGTTGTCCAGAACTGACACACAAGCATGGCTGCAGCCAGTCTCCATTTCCGTCAACTCCTTAAACTGCCGTGCTGCGCAATCAGGGAGATAATACACTTTACTGCTCACTGTACGGTCATTGTCGGTGTAAGGTGTACCACCAAAAGTTATAAGTGACACAACATCTGAGCGGATGATGGTACGAGGAGACTGCATCTCATGCTGTCGGAAAGGAAGGATCTGATAGTTGAAGGCTTCAAGAAGGTACTGTCGACAAAGCACATCCTCTACCATTATGTCCACTGTCTGGACGCTGTCCACCAGCTCGGAGGAGCGCATGAGTGGGAAGCGGATGTGGTGGAGCACCTGGTTGGCCCCAGCCCGGCGTGACTCATCATGCTGTAGCCAGCGAATGGCGGCGTGGAAAAGGTCGATCTCGCTACAGTTCTTCAGCTTGTTGCTCTGCAGGAAGAAGACCAGCCGCTCCATCGGGATGTGGAGGAAGTCCTCCTCTTCTGCGATCTGGAGGAAGTGGCGGAAAGTGAAGGCGTCAACGGATTCCTTTAGGGAAGACAGGCTGAAGGTGGTGGCCATCTGGCCGATGTTCAGGCACGTCTCCACACTCATGGCGGATTTGAGGAACTCCTCACAAAGCTCCACCACGGGCACCATCTGCAGGAAGACAGCTGCTCCAAGCACGTCCTGAATGCAGTCCAGGTCTAGAGTGACCTCAGAGCTGTAGGCAAAATCAATGATGTGCTTCAGTCCACGGGCTGACAAGCCCTTCAACTCGACAGTGTCCTGGTTTGCTTCCTTCATTCCACCAGTGAACATGGCTCTGTAGGAAATGGACATTTAACATAACACTCAGCAAAACATGAAGCCTCACCATCATTCAGTGCACTCAGCAGTTAGGCCAAATACATTTCTGTAACCATTTGATTTAATGGTTCAAACCATTAGAGCAGCAGCGTTAAATAATCTATTGAGCTGAGAGGAAATGCCTGATAATTGTTTAAATTATTGATTGGAGCATATTTTGTTTCAGGAAACTTCATACAACCCTGCCAAACCAGTATTAAAATGTCTCTGATAATACTCAGCCTCATGTATTCTGAAATGACTGTTTTAGCAAGAGCATTTTACAATATCATCTTACCTAAAGTAGTCACTGCAGGAGGCCAGAACAGCTTTGTGAACCTGAAAGCGCTCTTCGTTGATGGCAAGCACCACGTCCAGCAGCTGGCCTTGCTCTCTTAGGGCAGATAGCCCCTTCAGAAGAGTGCTACTGTGACCAGGGGCCGAGAATGTGCAGCGGAGGGAACTGTTCTTATTGTTAGCCATGCTGAAAAAGAGGAATCGGTTTACATAGGCCTTTTATCTCTTACCACTCATGGCTCATAATATCCTGTTATATAATCCATGAAACTTCAGAAATCCATCCCACTTGTCTGTTGCACTACAATTCCCCAGCAACAGTTCTCAGCTCCTAAGCATGAGTCAACGTGATACTGGCACCTGTACTTTCTATTTAATTATTCATCAACAGTCAATTATTCATCAAATAAATAGTCTGTCTTGACTCAGGAACCAAAGCGTAAGGTCAGGCATTCCAAGATAAAAGAAAATCCAAAACTTGTGTCATAATTGGGGTTTAATTAATTATTCACAAAAGCAAACCACAATCAAGAGACCAATATGACAAAAATTTATATTTTTTGCAGTTAAAGATGCTGTATTTTCACTGCAGGTGCAGTTTTATGTATGCACTTTAAGCAAAGTATGCAGGTTCTCTTTGAACTTTATTTAGTCTAGGATTATGCAGGACACCAATTTACACAGTCCATTGTAAGAGGGCTCAAATAAACTATATTTATACTTGAAAACTCAGTTTAACTTGGGTTTAGGAACCTGGGCTTATAAGAGATGCCCTGTTAGTCTAACAGACCATTAAATAATTTGGCCAGCCAATAACAGGTTGCAGAGCCTGTCTAAGGAATACACAGTCCAGAGGTCAGGATAATGGGGTTCATTAACATTTTATATGTTAAGATAAGATTAGATTAGACAAAAGATGTTAAGGTAAGGTAACCCTTTATGAATGTGCAAGTATTATTATTATTATTATTATCTGAATTGGGCATGGCATCATTGTAGTTATTGGGGTGGTAATAACCTAGTGAGTAAAACACTTACTTGCCTGTGAATCTGATGACCACAAAGTTGCAGGTTCAAACCCCCCACTTTCTACCATTGTGTCTTTGAGTAAGACACTTAACCCCCAGTTGCTCACAGGGGACTGTCCCTGTAACTAATGATTGTAAGTTACTCTGGATAAGGGTGTCTGACAAATGCACCTTTAGCGAGAGCACTGGGTTCTCAACCAATGGTCAAAACTTGGGGGGACTGGTGGCCTAGTGGTTAGGCCGTGGGTTTGAATCTCAGGACAGCTAGTGGCACCACTGAGGTACCCTTGAACAAGGCACTGTCATTCTTCGTTTGTTGCATTTTTCTAATATTTATTTACTTTTATTAAAGCTTTAATATAACCTCCAAAACAAAGTAAGGTTAGCCCTGAACTCTAGTGACCTTGCCTCGCAACAGATGGACTGCACATTAAAGGCAGACACCTGCATGAAGCTGTGGGTGCTTTCAGAGGCTCATTAAACTTAACTGACCTGCTCTGTGAACGATTTGCAGAGAATTCCCCACCATCCAGCTCCGCCATCTTCAGTCACGGCACGCACGGAGAGGGGCATCACGCGTGGGCTGCAGGTCCCTCCACGGCACGTCGCCTCGCAGCCCTCTCCATGGCACAGAGCACTACCACACGCACATAACAACTTCATAATACAGGACAGTCCTCCCTTCAGAAACGCTTTTACATCCCACCTGCTAGTCCAGGATCAGGGTCCGAGACTGACCTTGCGGAAACACACGTTTACAGTATAAAAATGTGTTACTGGAGCTAAATTCCTCTTCTCCCTGCATCACCTACTCCCGGTTCCTCCTGAGGTTCTGAGCTGCACAGCTACGCTACGTAATGCATTAAGCCTCTGAGGTGCGTTCACATCGCAGGTATGCTGCGCAAATAATTTTCTAAACAGATGTAGAAATATGGCTGAACCATAATTCATATATCAGAATAATATACGTAATGTTTTCTTGTTGCTGTTCATAGTTTCATACGCACCCTCGTCTTCTCTAGGAGTCTGTATTTATTTTTAAAATCTGTGCAGCATTTTCTGAGTGAATGTACCCTAGACGAGGGGGTTGTTCTCCACTCTTCGAGACGCAGCTGTGTGACGTATTCACACGCGCCCGACTGAAGGTTCCACGAGGAGTTCACTATCAGCTGGAGAGTGAAGAGAGAAGAGAGAAGACACGGGTTTAAGGCTATTTAAGGTCGATTTGGTCATATTCGAGTGGAAATTCATGGCAACCTTCGCATCCCTCGGCCTGTCCGAGTGGTTGGTGGAGCAGTGTAAACAGATGGGCATCGCTAAGCCTACCCCAGTGCAGGAAAACTGTGTCCCAGCTATTCTAGAAGGTAAGATCTGAATTCTATACAGGAGATAAAAAGTAATTAAGGGTTCAAGATTACTTTGTTGTCATTAGCAGCTGTGTACACGCACATAGTGTGATGAGACAACGTCTCTCCATAGATCATTGTGCAACATTTAGTGACATTTCAACCAAATACACACCTTACACAGTGAAACGAAACAACGTTCCTCCAGGACCATGGTGCAACACAGAACACCACAAGTGCAGACAGGACAAAAGGGAGTGCAAGAGAAACGCAAGAGCCACAAGACAGCAGGACAAGACAACATGTAGTGCAGTAACTGTCTGGATAAATACATTATTTTGTCAGGTATTGTATTCTAGCAGCAGAGAGCTTTGTGCAAAACTACAGAATAGAAGTTACATTTGCAATGTGCAATGTAATAAATAGAGGGGATTTACAGAGGTAATTGAAGTCTGAGTTGTTCAGGGAGGGGTGTGTTAGTGGTGTGTTAGTGGTGTGTGTGTGTTGGGAGGTCAGTTTATGTTTCAGTTCTCGTTTAACAGCCTGCTGGCCAGAGTGCAAGTTATAGAACATAGTAGGCAAATAATAATTATAGACAACTTGTGTGAACACATTGTAAATCTTCCGGAATGATCAGTATGATTATTGCACTGGAGTTAGCAGCATTGAGCAGAGGAGGAAGTTGCTTAATTGTTTCAAATGACAGAAACAATACAATAAATAGACAAAACAGCTGTGTAACAGTGGTGTAAATCTGAGACAGTACAGTAAGTAGACAATAAAGAAGTGTGACATAGAAGTGGAAAATATTTGTAAACTTGCAGGATGGATAATATTGGACCATAGAAATGTATCTCAAGATTACAGTGTGAAGAGGATGAAAACTCAGAATGATAAAATTGCACCATATAAACATATATTATTATTCCACATGAGCATATGATGTTACACTGGAAACATTTCCTTACTGCAGAGGACAGTTAGCAGCATGGAAACCAAATTGAGTAAGTGTAAAATTATAGCTAGTCAAGTGACAGGACATAAGGGTGCCTGTAGTGGCAGTAACAGAGTTACAGTAAAGTGCAGGTGCTAACTGAAAGTCAGAGTGTAGAACGAGAAGTATATACAGGATAAAGTGAGATAGTTCACTGAAATGTGCTGGTGCTGATTAACTAATTAATTGGTCATACGTGAACACACCACAGCACAAAATAGTTCTCTGCGTTTAACCCATTCACCAAGTGAAGCAGCAGGCAGCCGGGAACACAGCGCCCGGGGAGCAGTGTGTGGGTACCTTGCTCAAGGGTTCCTCAGTGGTACCACTAGCCTGGGATTCGAACCCCCATCCTTCTGATCACAGGGGCAACTCCCTAACCACTAGCTGCCCTACTAAACAGTAAAGTCAGAAAAGTCCACACTCAGGTAACACAGTTTCTGCTGTGAATCAATGATCTGAATCGAGGTAAACATTTATTTTGCTGTCTACTTCTGCATTTTTGCACATGTAACTCTCTGCTGCTAGAATACAGTATCTGTTATAATACTGTATTCATTCAGACTAGTTCTGTAGCTATTGTTGACTGCACTAAATGTCGTCCAGTTGTTTTGTTGCTGTTTTGTTTTTCTTGCACTCTCTTCTGTCCTGTCTGCACTTGTACACTTGTGGTGTTCTGTTTCTGTTCTTGTGGTGTTCCATGGTCCTGGAGGAATGTTGCATCATTTCACTTTGTACTGTGTATATGGTTGAAATAACAATAAACTCAAGTACTAAGTTGCCTGAAGAACTACAGAGGAATTTTTAGTACACAGGTTTTTAGGCACTACATTTTGGGTTTTTTTTGTGATTGTTTCAATCTGCACAGGTATCACCAGTCACCAACATAACATAATGAGAAAAAATGAACTAGCACAAATGTGTAAACATAGCAAAACAAAGATTCCTTATAATTACATCATAAACATATTTTGTGCTTTGGAAGGTGGCTTCATATTTCTGTTTTCTGCAGGTCGGGACTGTATGGGCTGTGCAAAGACTGGAAGTGGCAAAACGGCTGCTTTTGTTTTACCAGTCCTCCAGAAACTGTCTGAAGATCCCTATGGTATCTACTGCCTGGTGCTGACACCTACAAGGTTGGCTGACTTACACATGTTGTGCTTGTGAGCAGTGCTTGGACAGAGCGAGACTAACCTGCTAGGAATTACTAGCAGTGTAAGAGCCTACTGTGGCTGTAATTTTACATTGCATATGCTCTTTTTCCTTCTCCTCAGAGAACTGGCTTATCAGATAGCGGAACAGTTTCGGGCGCTGGGGAAACCGCTGGGGTTGAAAGACTGCATCATTGTTGGAGGGATGGGTATGGCTGCTTAAGTACACTAATGTAGTTCACTAAGCTAGAAGAGACCAGTATTTTTAATGATGAAATATAAAGGCTAAGACAGCTTGTCGGGAAATGGGTTCAAAAATAATGGCCTGGTTAACCTGTCCCCAGAACCAAGTCTGAATACCATTAAACAACAAAACAAATTTGTATTTTTCTGAACCTTTCTAGATAAAATGGCTTGAATTGTTGATCTTATTTCTTTTATTATTATTATTATTATTATTATTATTATTATTATTATTAATTGAGACAATATCTTTTGTCATATTTTTGCACAGGAGTTTGTAGTTAAGCGTCTGTGTTTTTTCTGTTTTTAAAAGATATGGTGACCCAGGGTTTGGAGCTGTCAAAAAAGCCACACATTGTTGTCGCCACACCTGGGAGATTAGCTGATCACATTCGGAGTTCTGACACGTTTGACATGAAGCGAATCCAGTTTTTAGTAAGATTATAGCACTCTCATTTACTCAAATCTTGGTTCATTCATAAGTATGTGCACATAGTCATTCACTGAACAGAATCTGATGGCAGCTGATTTACTAGATGAATCTGGTGTCTTTTCTACATAGATCCTGGATGAGGCAGATCGTTTACTAGAACAGGGATGCACAGACTTCACAAAGGACCTGGAAGTTATTCTCAGTGTTGTGCCGGCAAAACGGCAGACACTACTGTTCAGTGCCACCCTGACAGACACGCTGCAGGAGCTGAAGAACATTGCCATGAACGAGCCTTTCTTCTGGGAGAACAAGTCAGAGTAAGAAACCACACTTTACACTGTGTTGCCTTATTTTTCTCCACTGTTAGTGTTTGTCCCATCCACTCATGCAAAGCCAGCTGAACTTACTTGGAGAAGAGTCCTGCATACGTCTGCACACATCTGATAATCTTCAGTCAGAATTTGTCAGAGGCCTCTTTATATGAACACATGGAGAACTAGACTCACCTGAGTATGCAATAGATCAATTAAAGTTTGGGTAGTATGAAATAACATTCATGAAATAAACTGGATTATCTTAGAATGTGAAATAAGTTGCACAATTGAGTTACTTAATTTTGCTCCTGTGGACACAAAGTATGTTTACAAGTGATGTCCTGTGACTTTTTAGTGTTTCCTAAACGGCTATATTTAGCCCAAATCATATATGTTGTGAAGCTGGCAACCCTAATCTTGCTTCTAGCATATGCAAGTGACCCCTTACAATTCTTATTATGTTCTCTTGTGGTCTCTCTGAGTCAAAGAAACTATGCTTCAGTGCTTCAGTCACAATACCAGATGGAAGGGTGAATATTAGGACCACACACGGCCTCGGTTTTCTCTAATTGGTCTGAAAGGCATATCATACATTTCTATTTCAATTTCATTTCCAATTTCAGTTTTATTTACCAGTGTTGTCACAAATGGTGTTACGTAAGGATGCTGTTTGTCGACTTCAGTTCAGCATTCAACACCATCATCCCCTAGAGACTTTCCACCAAGCTGAGCAGACAGGGGCTCAACACCTCCCTGGTTACCTGGATTTTAAACTTTCTGTCTGAAAGGTCTCAGTCAGTCTACATCAGCAACATCTCCAGCCCCATCACACTGAGCACAGGAGCTCCACAGGGCTGTGTCCATAGCCCTCTGCTCTTCACACTTCTGACTCACGACTGCTCAGCAAAGTCCAGCTCCACCCACATCATCAAATTTGCATATTGTGCCTCTGCCCCCCCGAAGGACATTTACCCACTGGTTTAACAGAGGCAGTAACATTGTGACGGACTGTTCCCACGCATTACACTGTTTTCTCCCTTCTACCATCTGGCAAATTGTATCGAAGCTTCCGCTCTTGTTCTGCGGGGCTGTGCAACTCCTTCATACTGCAGATCATCAGGGCTCTGAACATACATAAATGCACAAAAATGTCTAGTCCCTGATTAACCAGCATATTTCATTGAACTACCTCACTGTTTATACTTAATGTACTACACTCTGGACTTACATAGTGTACACAGTACTTCATCTATTTATTGTTTGTCTGTTGTCTACTGTCTGTAGTAAACTGCACTCTGTTGACTGTTGAATGTTGCTATATGTTGCTCCATGGTCCATGAAGAAACCTCGCGTCACACATAACATAAAGTAACCTGGAACCTTGAACACAGCAAGCCAAACAAGGCAAAGAACTAAAGCAATAAGCTTTCCTTTTCCATCACATATATCATATATCTTTACCATTGCAGTTGTATTTCGAAAACACTTTAGCTAATGTTCCAGCCATTCCACAGTGTGTTTCATGAAGTCTTGCACAACGAAGAGTCCTCTTACAGAATTATTTCCTCCTCCAGGGTCCGAACTGTGGAAGAGTTGGATCAGAGATACATCCTTACGCCTGAGAAAGTCAAAGACGCTTACTTGGTTCACCTTATTCAAAAATTTCAGGATGAGCATGAAGACTGGTCAATCATGATTTTCACCAACACATGCAAGTAAGTTTTAGAAAAAATACATAGAGTAAAAAACAATTATGTCATCATCAATCTGTAATAAGGGCATAGATAAATGAGAATTGTTTTTACACCTTAGGAACTGCCAGATTCTCACAATGATGCTTCGGGAATTCAAATTTCCTGCAATCTCTTTGCATTCCATGATGAAACAGGTATAATGTATTGTCTGATTAGACTGTTAAACTGACATTTAGCAGTACTGTCTTCTTATCTTCTTGTATCTAAATCATTGTCACATTTTTATTATTTAGAGGCAACGGTTTGCAAACCTTTCCAAGTTCAAGTCCAACGTCTTCAAGATTCTGATAGCCACAGATGTTGCTGCCAGGTACCGTGTCCATTACAGATAACACAGCAAACAAGAAAATGTATTTTTAACCCATTAATGCTGTTAGTACTCTCATATACCTCAGTTTTAGGTCATTTCTAATGCAACTATTATATGGCCAAATTTGTTACTTTTCTTTCATCTCAAAAAGGGGCCTGGATATTCCTACAGTCCAGGTTGTCATCAATCATAATACTCCAGGCTTGCCTAAAATTTACATTCACAGAGTGGGCAGAACGGCTCGTGCAGGTATCCTTTTTCCCCTCTCCAGACTAGATTAACAGTTTGCCTCAGCATTTAAACAAAACCGTTATTTCAGTTGTGTTTTTGTATTTTAGGTAGAAATGGTGTTTCAGTTACTCTGGTCACACAGTATGACATTCATCTGGTCAATGCCACTGAGGAGCAGATCCGTAAGTCCACAGCCAAAGCAATCTAACTATCAAGAATACATCTTTCACATAGTGCATGTCACCTACCTAAGAATGTTTGGCTTTGTGAATGTAAAATGAGTTGCACTATTTTTGCTAATACAAGAACACAACCTTAAATATTAAATGTTAAATATTATGTATTTTCATGTTTAAAACAATGGCCTTTCAGGGAAGACGCTAATACAGCTTAGAGATATTTGTATCACTAGCAAGTAGCTTTGAACTTGTTTTATTCTGTTTGTTCGTTTTGTTTTTTTCCAGAGACCAAGCTGAAGGAATACCCAGTGGAAGAGAAAGAGGTGCTGAAGATCCTTACCCAGGTCAACGTGACGAGACGACAGTGTGAAATTGTGAGAACTGATAAAATAATTAAATTTCTGTTTCTGATTGCTAAAACGCTGAGGGGAATTGGAGGCTACATGTTTCTTTTCTTTATTGTAGAAGCTGGAGTCAACAGACTTTGGGGAGAAAAAGGAGATCAACAAAAGGAAGCAAATGATTTTAGAAGGGAAAGTAAGTGTACTCAAAAGATAGAAGATAAACCGCTGTTTGGAATGGGGTTTAAAGTGGTCTCTCAAAGAAAAACTGACATTTTAAAACATTGGTGGGATAAAAGCAAAACAACTGATTTATGATGGAATTTAATCCCTTTTTTACTTAGCTTTTTTGCTATTGTTTTTTCTGATATCAATACGTGCCCGTTCAATCACAGGATCCTGACTTGGAAGAGAAGAAAAAGAATGAGTTTGCCAAAAAGAAGAAAGAAAAAAAAGAATTAAAGGGGAGCGTTTTGGAAACAGTCCAGAACAAGAAAAGGAAGATGCTGAAAAAGAAAACGAAGAATACCAAAGAGACAACGTCAGGACACTCATAATTTTGCAGATTTTTCACTGACTGTTGTAACTCTTGTAAATATTAATACATTTCTCATTGTAAACTGGCCCTTTATAGTCACTGATGAACATAGCACACAGTGTGAACAGTGTGAAATTCTTTCTCTACATTTAACCCAGTCACTAAGTGAAGCGGCAGCCAGCCAGGAATACAGCACCTGGCGAGCAGTGTGTGGAGGTACTTTACTTAAGGGCATCTCAGTGGGGCCACTAGCAGTCCCAGAATTCGAAATTTGTAACACATTTCTGAATAAAGAAAGGGGTGGATAACTGTTGGTTTGTTGGTCACATAAAGGTGAGCCATAATGATATTTTTGTCATTTTATTTTTTTTAAGTGAATAAATACAGAACTTTTATTTTGGTATTTGCCGTGGCGCGTTGTAATAAACCAGGAGAAAAATGGAGGGGCAGTGAAAGTATGGAGTAAGCTGCTGTGTGTTGTCCTAAGATTTTCTCAAATTTCTGACCCTAAAAGACGTTCAACAGCTTAATTTAAACTCACGATAAACATCTAGTTCATTTAGTCTGCCGATATGGTAAGTACACAGTCATGTTTACGTTGTGTAACAACATAAACACTAGCCAGAGGCTAGTTTAGCTTTAGTAGCGCGCGTTGCTATTTGAATACAAACCAGTGAGAAGCTAGCACTAACGTGGTAATGGTACAACATACTGAAGAAAATTCTCACAATTAAAATAAATGACTGAGTCTCAGTTCGGGTACTTGTGCAGCATGTCGTAATTTTTAAACTAAAGAAATCGGAAGCCCCTCTCAGTAGCTCGTGAAGCTTCAGGGGAAAATGAAGAACATAACGATACACGTTTTCTATAAGATTCTAGAAATAGGCTAAGGTGTCTCTCTCTCTCTCTCTCTCTCTCTCTCACACACACACACACACACACACACATATATATATATATATTCCACTGTTTCAGTTGCACTGTTTTATGAGCACACTGCTGTACACGAGGACATGTTTAAAACATGTTCTAGTGAGGTTTCATATGTATATACATACATAAGAAACCTCACTAGAACATGTTTTAAACATGTCCTCGTGTACAGCAGTTTGCTTATTAAAACAGTGCAACTGACCTAAACCGTTAAAAAATAGACTAAGTGAACAAAAGTATTGGGACGCCTGAACATTACACTAACAGGGACATTGCATTTAAATGCATAGACTTAAATGTGGAGTTGGTCCCCCCCTTTGCAGTTTTAACAGCTTCCACTCTTCTTGGAAGTGTTTCCACAATATTTTGGAATGTTTCTGGGGGGATTTGTGCACATTAATTCTGTAGAGCATTTATGAGTTCAGGCACTGATGATGGACGAGAAGGCCTAGCTCGCAACCTCCGTTCTTCTTCATCCCAAAGGTGTTGGGTGGGGTTGAGGTCAGAGCCCTGAAACGGGTGTCTCAATTATTTTGTCCATATAGTGTATGAAAGACAGAAAATGGGAAACTATTTGAGGAGATGAATGTGCTGTTTTAAATTTCGAAAGTGTGTTTATTTACTTATTTTCATTTTAAATACTGTAATGAAGTTGCTTTTGAAGTGGTAAAAAAGGAGATGCAAAGATTAAAGATCAATTCGTGTTTTTCATATAGCTTCCGCTGTCTTTGTTGAAAACAGCACAGAACCACCCAATGGTAAGTATGGGATGAATTTATGTGCCTCTAAATTGTACCTGTAATAATTTTAGCTGCTCTATTAGCATTCAGTGACTGTTACAAATTAAAAATATGTATTTAATGTTTTTTTTAATATTGAGTTGCTTTAAAATACTTTGTGAGTGAAGCAAGATGGAGATTGAATCATGTTAAATAACTGAATGTTCGTACACTTTTGCAGTTAGAAAATGGTGCTCTTTAGAGTGCAAGTATATAGTTAGGTTTAAAAATGGTGTTTGGAGAAGGGACATAGTGAAAAGAGTTATGCGTGGACTCATGGACTTGTCTTTTCCAGTTGGTGGAACTGAAGAATGGAGAGACATATAACGGTCATCTGGTCAGCTGCGACAACTGGATGAACATTAATTTACGAGAAGTTATCTGCACCTCACGTGTGAGTATCTGTCCAATATAGTAATACAGCATGTACACTGCGATGACCATTTAGTGAGGTACACTTAGTAGCAGCTACTCAGCACTGTGGCGGTACCCCATACCGTCACTAACAGCACACAACTCATTGACGTATTACTATAACTGTGTTCCTTTTGATAGTCCCTTTTCATTGTTGAATGGGGTAGGGGTTGGCTGCCATATTTTGCAGCAATAGATGGTGTACAGGGAGTCATTTTAAACCTACAAAGTGCACTTATAGTGGCCCCAAAAAGAATCTGCCCTTTTTTGCCATACTAAATGATGTATTAAGTAAGTTATGTTAGGAAACAAAATGTCAAACCATTTAAACAGAGTCATTAGGTTCCCATTCATTACTGTGATTTGTTTTCATGAGAGCAGTTCATTTGTAGGACTTCTTGAAATTTACAATCAAAATGTCTTTGTACATGTCTTAAACATCAATGAACACAAGCTCACTGACACCATCACCACTATATTTCTATGGGTTTGTAATAAATTGACCACTGAGCTAATGTACAGGGTGTGTGAGAGACAGGCAGCTCTGTTTATACATGATTTGAATTTTTTTCCACTAAAAATAATAGGGGGAAAATTATTACATTTATGATAATGTAGAACATGTGGAATGTCTATGTAGGATGGAGATAAGTTTTGGAGAATGCCTGAATGCTACATCCGTGGAAGCACTATCAAATACTTGCGGATCCCTGACGAAATCATTGACATGGTTAAAGAAGAAGTTGTCTCCAAGGGCCGTGGCAGAGGTGGCATGCAGCAGAACAAACAGCAGGGAAAGGGCAGAGGAGGTGGCGCTGGCCGAGGTAAATTGAAAGTGAAATATGATGAAATTTGCCTTTAATACTTTTCAGTGTGTTGCATATTATGTTAAATATTTGTAAAAACAACTTTTGCTCAGTAAAATGACACACTATCTGCAGCAATGGTTGGTGAAGTGACATAATCCGGGTTTCACAGGTGTTTTTGGTGGCCGTGGACGAGGTATGCCGGGTACTGGCCGTGGACAGCAGCAAGACAAAAAGCCTGGAAAACCACAGGGTGTCAAAAATCAGCACTGAACACACAAGTTTTTTTTCCCCCCATCCCTTTCGTCTGATGTAGACCGCTAATATCTAACAAGTCACTGTATTACAAAACTTTTCTTCTCCCACGATCTAATTTTAATGTGGCAATTTAATTTTGATACAGATTGATATAAAAAAGATATTTTGCATTGCATGTATCCAAGGGGCTTTCTATATAAAAAAATTGATTGGCTATGTTTCTACCTAGAAATGCAGACACTTTATGCAAGCAAGGACTTCAGAATTTTTGCAAACGAGGGCTTCAGTTTCTCAATTTCATAGACAGCAAACTAGACAAAAATATGTAATTTAATTTGTTGAGATGCCCTGGAAATAGTTGATTTTAGGTTAATTTTTTTTGTTTGTTCTCCTTGGATTCTGGTTTTCGTTTGAGATTCTGGTTTTTGTTTTTACCAGCTTATGTCTGTTTTTGTTTGAAGATGATATGCAGTCATGCTGTAAATTGTCAATAAATGTTTTTGTTAATTATTGCTCTTAATCTCTATTAATAGCCATAAAAACCTTAATATTCTAGAGTAAATATTTGTCATAATAAAACCAATCAAAAGGACCAGTTTTTTATCTTGCCACATTCCACCCATGTTCTGCGTCATGACAAGGGTTCCCAAATCTGGTCTGGTTTCCCGCCCCAGTTTGGTGATTTCACTGTTCAAACACGGCTTGTTTGTCTCATCAGGTTTAGTACATGTGTTCGAATATGGGAATTACAAACTGTCCATGCAGGCTGGAGTTATGCACCCCTGCTGTGTGGTTTTGGAAGAGCGATGCAGCGCCCTCTGCAGGCGAACATGCCCATAACTAGAAATCACTTGGAAGGGAAACCCCACCACGTGCCAAAATTTCATGAACATCAATGAACATCCCCTCAGCGTTGTTTACTTCGCTGCATGTACCTTTCTTCCTGTCATATAGAGTACATCATCTCCTCTATTAAAGTTTCTTTTAATATAGTCACATTGTTATACTCTAGATTTTACTTTTTCTAGCACTATTCCATTTTGTGGATAAGATCATTTGATCATCTCCTGAAGCTTGTATCAAACTTGATGTGCAATACTTCTTGAAAAAGTGTCTTTTCCACTTTAAGTTCCATCGGTAGGTCGGTGCTACTTATTCGTAATGGTTTGATTGATCTTAGGCATTTACCAGAGTAGAATGATGATATTGCTTAACCAAGACGTCAGTTTGAATTCAGAGGTTCCTGTTGATCATTGTTTTATTTTTATATGAGTCACACCTGTTATCAGTGATGTGTTGTTATGGGTTGCGTCCCAGACAGGTATTGGGCCCAGTCTTGGATTGTGTTTTCTGGATTTAGAAGTTTTATTTTTAAAAGGAAAGGGTAGTCCAAGACTAGACTTAATGTATGTCTGGGAAACAGAGCTTACAAGTTCACATTTACAAGTGTTTTATTCAGTGAATCTCCTAACAAAGAAACAGGTCCTGTACTGAGCGACCAAAACTGCTCTTTTTTACTGAGATATTTATTCTTGACCACATTTTACTCTCCCAGCCAAGGCTGATCATCTTTCTTCATAAGTCACCTGATCAGCTTGAGTCTCTGTTCCCATGGCAACAGCTGATGCAGGCTGCTTTTTGACGTCATATTTCCCCCAAAGGCAAAGGGCTATTTTTAGATCCCTGCCAAGAAAACACTGTCCTCTGGTGCCCTCTAGTGCAGCTCTGTTCAGACATTGCTTTTGTACCACACACAAAAGTGTCTCAACATGCTTACAAAAATGACAAAATAATTACAATTTTACAGCACAAACCTTTATTTTATTTTTTTTCCATTTTAGTAATTTCCACAACATAGACAGTTGGTTTGGTAAATTTCACCATTGAACATTTGACACCATAATCCTTATTGTATTTAGAGTAAATTTTCTACTGCATAATAGTTGATCTTTTCTTGAACAGACACTGAAGTCCCATATTAGAAGAAAATTAGAAAAAAAGAACCCCAAAATGAAATAAATAGAAAAAAGTCACAATAAAGCATACAAACCAAAGTGCAGGTTGTAAAACAAATCAACAAAGTAAGACAGTAAAGCAATAAAAATACAAAAGCAACAAGCAAGTCCTTTGCTACTTCAACTCTATCTGCATGGTTTTGGTGTTCAGATGGTATGAACAGGAGCACTGAAGATGCATTAGCGCGATTCAGTCCCACTAGCTTTGTTATGATCTTAGTACGGTAAAGCAGAGGAAACAGGCCAAGGACACCGAGGGTCTGTTTGGAAAAGCTGTCTGCTGTATGGTGTGGTACCGGTGCTTCGTGCCCTTTTCACAGCCCTGTTCAAACCCTGTCGTCACTGAGACGTAAGACAGGACATGCTGGTACAAATACCGTATCATACACTTTTAACAAGCATTCCTGATTCCAGCAAACCTGTGTAAGATTCCATGTAGCAGGAATTTTTATTTTTATTTGCAAATCCTTAATATTCCTCTCATTCCGAGAAGGATGTGATGAAATAACAAATAATACTTTAAAAGATATTTTCTCAATATTGCTTTGTAATAAAGTGACACATTCATTCACAAGCAGGCATACACAATAGCAGATAAAGCACATACTTGAAATAATTAAATTTTTCTTCTCCCTTTTTTTTTTTAAATCCAGAGTCAATATAGCACAATCCACACATAAAACTAAAGACTCAAACGTATTTACAGTAGTTTCTGGGAAGACAGCATAGCAAAGGAAAAAAAGGCGGAGAATTATCTGTTGGTAGTATGAGGGGAGTTCACTGATGTCACAAAAATGTTATTTTGGGGCGTTGGGTCTTGTTTGCCTTTATGGCCTTACATTTTGTAATAATGCCTATTTAAGGTAGCTACTAACAGTCCTGACTATCAGCCTTGTGACATTACACAGTACACATTTACAACATAAGATATTTTTCTCATCTTGTCAGTTGCAGCACAGAGTGGGAACGAGCGTTCTGCACTGGCCTGGACATTAAAACATTTACAAAAAGGTCAAAAAACAAAGGACGCTAATCTTGAGTCCTGTTGCAGATAAGGGCTGGTTTGGTGTTTGGAATCTACTCCTGTGTTTTTCAGTCTTGTCTCCATCTGCTAGACCCGCGCCTCAGGACATTACAACAAACAATCATTTTGAAATATTGTCCTGCATAGGCATCACTTGGGTTAGGGATGCTGGGATCCAACCACTTTTTGTCGTGGACCCTCCACGTTTTGAAAGTTTCGTCCCCACTAGTTTTTAAACCTCCACATCCCTCCCATCCACACCCCCGTGCTTTGAACCAATGTGTTTTGACGCACTGTTTTTTAAATGACTGTCTATGGATCTTGGCTGTAGGCTGCAGATGTGACAGATCGAGACTAGGCTGAAAAGTACAGAACAATTCCTTTCAACGTGGCAGAAGAAAAGTCCTGTTGCTACAGTGTTGTGACTGCAAGAACACACACTGAACTATTACATCTTTCAAAGAAGCTGTTTACAAGTGTTTGGATCTTAATCAACAGTGCGGAATCTTATAACTATTGGCCTAAATGGCTTAATTTCCTTCCATGCATTTTACACTGAGGAATATCTGTGGGCGACATTTGAACCTCACAAGTCTCATGAGAAAGTTAAGATGAAGCAGTCCAGTGACTAAAGGTACACCTACAATTCAGCGAGGGAGGTCTGTGACGAGCAATGCAAAGGATTACCACAAAAACATCAACATGACTTCTCTTGTTTTCTTCATAATTCTCTGAATGATGTCGTTTTCAAAAACATTGTTTGTTACTATACCTGTATTAATTAAATACTGCACATCATCTATATACACATTTGGAATAAATATACAGAATTTATCTATTCTTTGTTCTTGATTTTGTTCAACAAAAGGAGAGCATGGGAACAAAAGGAATTGTACAAAAATATAGAGATGAAAAAAGGGGTGAAAAAATGGCACATAAAGTCAGAAGAAATAGAGCTGAAGGAAGTGAACACACAACGGAATGATTTCTGCTTCGCCAAACTTAAGTCTAATCATAAAATCTTGAAGCGTAAAATGGCTTACCCTCACCTAGTCTAAGACAATGGTGGGTAGCAAAGCAGACGTACTGATAAACATGGGGTCTTGGGATATAAAATTAAATCACACTCTCAAAATGAATCCCAACATAGTGAAAAAGGGGATGGGGTAGAAAAGGAGGAAGAAGATGTATAGCAGGTGGAGCTAAAGTTAGATTATCTTTTTAAACCCTTTTTTACTGTTGTTTTACCTTTTGTCCTGGGCGCGGTAGTGGAGGGCAGTGTATTTGGAGAGGCTTTGGGGAGGGGGGCTCTTTTAGCTTTTAACATGCGCAGTCCTGGTGTGGGGCGGCCGGCTGCTCGGTCAGCTGCGGCCCCTGTTTGGCCCCTGTGATGGCCGGGTCCGCTGCGTCCAGGCTCTCGGACATCTTCTCGCAGATGATGTCCACCAGCCGCTCAAACGTCTGCTTCACATTGATGTTGTCTTTGGCGCTGGCCTCGAAAAACTCGAAACCTGGTGCAAAAAATTGCAATAAAATGAATTACATCGAAATGGAGTTCTGCACTCTTTGATAACTGAGAGTAAAGTGATCGTTTGGGCAAAAATCCAACTAATCCTGGTGAAATGTTTCGTGTCTAAGTGAGATTTTTTATTTTACTGGAGACAGAAATCTAATGTAGCTGACATACCAATTAGAGCTCTCTGAAGGCAAACCTCTGACACTAAATAGCTGTTCTCTACCAAATAGACTATAGTATGGACTGTACTTGGTTAATTTGATCTTGAACTATCACTTTAAAAATGAGACCGTCTTTACAAAAATGACCTAATATGCACTAATTTCCACTTCTAGCTTTTGGAGGCAGTAATATAATATTTATCATTACAGTGCATGAACTCAAGAACAACACTCATGTCCAGGATGTATAACTGAATGGTTAAGTGAATGAATTGAATAATAAAGAATAAACTCACCAAGATGTTCAGAGAGTTGCCGACCCCTCTCAGCAGCAACCACCCTTTCATCCTCCATGTCACATTTGTTGCCCACCAGAAGCACTTGGGCATTATCCCATGAGTATGTCTTTATCTGTGTAGACCTGTTGAATAAAGTTGTGGATATTTAAGGCAGGAAATAGTTCTTACACTGTTAAACCACCTATTTTCTACATTTTTCTTGCATTTTGTTTTAAGTCAATTGATAGTCAGTGTATCAAAACCATTTGGAATTAGTTTATGTGACAATATTCTCCTCCAGTGACAATGTTCTCCTCAATATTCTGAACTTGTAATTGCATCAAAGGTTGTTTTTCGTGCTGTCTTTAAGCCTGATATGTGAAAATGATCTCTGTACTGATGGGCCTGAACTGTGCCTCGTGTTAAGAAGTAAACCTCTGCCAGTGTCAGTATCCTTTGGAGGACTGCAACATTTCATACATTTCTAAACATCTCTCACTCCAACAGTCCTGCTACTGTCTGCAGTAACAACACTAATTGGCTAAACTGTTGTAGGCCAAATGGGCGGTTGTATGATTGTTAATGGTTGTGACATAACAACCATGTGGCTGTTCTGGCAGCTTAGTGTCACTGTGTGAGCTGGGGACCTAACCAACACAGTGCATCAAAATGTACGCATGGCATTATATTTTATTTATTAATTTATTATTTTATATTAAATTTGTATCCAATAATATTTGTGTCCTTTGAAATCCTGCTACCTTCTTCTGGTCAGGAAATCATGACCACTCAATCTCCCCCCCCATGCAGAAAACCTTCTTCATGTTCTGACACCAGGTTTCGGAGGTCACTCACCAGTCCTGTACAGCAGCAAAAGACTCTTCATTGGTGATGTCATACATGAGGATAAAGCCCATGGCCCCCCTGTAGTAGGCTGTGGTGATGGTCCTGTAGCGCTCTTGCCCTGCGGTGTCCTAATCAGGAAAATAACACATTGTTTTGAAAGACAATTATTTCTAAAAATCTGATGAAATGTAAAGCATGATCTCAACATGCAACCTTGGTAATATAATTTGAAAATGCATTAACTTGTAATTGCTGTGTACCTCAGAGTGTGATATGATTTGACCTGCGCTAACAGCACCATGCAGGCAACCAATTAAACCACTTGGAACTGTGCTTGAGCTGATTTAACGGTGAATCAGAGGGAGTGCTCTGTGGTCGTACTCATCACAAGTGGCAAAGAAAAATGCTAGTTTAATTAATCAAGAGCTCATCCAATTAAAGTAACAATGGCAACTAAACTGTATAATCACTAAGACATGACTAAATCAACCTTCAGGACTCTTATTGACAATTAGGCTTGCGCATTCAGATTATCTGAATATTTTTATATATCTGCATAATTAAGTAATTATTATGTAAATCAAGTCATTCCGAGGGTTTCGGCGTGAAATGCTATGTTCTTGAGAAACTCACTGAGGCAGAATTGTGGTGATATGAACCAGACATCTGAAGCATCTAATGCCTCTAAATGCTACATCATAAAAAAGTTATTACATGAAATGGTCATAAATATATCACTTTATGCTTGAGACATTGTTTCACTAGTTATGAGATATGACTTTCCTTTAAATCCATTGATGATGTAGAGATATGTGCAGGTGTAGTCCACAAGTCATTTCTGTGAAAAACTTGAACTGTTTACTACACTTACTGTTACAGTCGACTCTTCTTGAAAGGGTTTACTCTAGTTGTTAAAACATTTCTGAGGGGATTTGACTGCATTCAGCCACAAGAGCCTTAGTGAGGTCAGTTACCATGTTAGATGATTAGTTCTGAATCAAGAATACTACTTCAAGTCATGCCAAATATATAGGATGAGATCCTGTCACTACAGTGGCAATTCCACTACTCCACAACCATAAGCTGGGGTGGCTTTGCTTTGTGCCCCTTTAACCTATGCTTAGCACCAGGCATGGTGAAACTTAGACTTGTGTATGGCTGCTCCAGGGCATCCCTTTCTATTGGCTTTCTACTGAGTAAACACAAGCTGTGTCTATGCAGTTGCCCTCTTCACTTTTCTGAAGGGGTACCTGAGTACTTTCAGGTACCCCTGGGCGGCTGGTAGCCTAGTGGTTTGGATGTTCGCCCTGCGATCAGAAAGTTGTGGCTTCGAATAGCAAGACTGCTAGTGGCACCACTGAGGTACCCTTGGGCACGGTACTGTCCATGGGCGCTGTGTTCCTGGCTGCCTGCAGCTTCACTTGGTGAATGGTTTAAATGCAGAAGAATTTCGTTCTGTTCACACTGTGTGCTGTGGCGTGTTCATGTATGACAGAATGGTCACTTTACTTTACACTTATACTTTCGGACATACATTGTGAGAAATGTGTTCAGATGCTTTTAGGAAACGACTTCAATATTTGACTATTGGCACTTATAACAGAATACCGAGTATCTGATTACCTGTGCACACTTGTGACTATCAACACAGCTTTGTTCAGTCAGCAGTGCCATCCAAGGTTACAGCTCCCATGCTAGTGAGAAACTAATGCTAAAGGGACCTATTAGGTTACCAGAAAAGCTGTAATGAACAGAAGTAGGATTGTTTCCTGTCTCCATGACACTGAGCCCTGTACAGCAACCCAGTACTTCATAAACAAGGCCAGCACTAAAAGAATACATTTCCCATCTGTTTCTACCACATGCTTCGGCTCATATTCCTGAGTGGCACTTGCACGTATCAGCACTTCTAAGTCTAGAGTTATTTTTGCTGCTCTCCTGTACACCTGCATTATATCAAATAATTATTTTCACATACCTGATTAAGTATGTAATGCATTAGATTTACGTTCATTTTACCAGGTTTATGTCTGCACGTCTGACTTGTTTTGAAGAAATTACAATAAATGGAGAAAAATGTAAGAACAAAAAGCACAAGATGAAGAACAACTTCTCATCCAAGTGAAAGTCATATTAAAATATTTTGTGTGGGTTAATGAACAGCTGCACTATTAGGCAACACAGCACCTTTCAATACGCCCATTTGCAATGATAGACATGAAGTAAAGCCACTGAAAAACTGTGCAGCATGTAGTCTATAATGCAATGTGCCTAATGGGCCTTTGCTGAGCTGCTTCTAATCTACTGATGAGTCAGAGTGGGGGGGGGGGGGGCATCGCTAAAAACCCTGGGGGAGGGTCCTTCTACACTATGCTTTTCTCAGTGGCTGTGTACATGCCAGTACACCAGCCTCCAACCCACCATACACACGGCCCTCCTTCTGCTGACACTCACACATCACGGTGACCATCGTCTGTCTTTCTACATTTTTCTTGCATTTCGTTTTAAGTCAATTGATAGTCAGTGTATCAAAACCACTGGGAATTCATTTATGTGACAATATTCTCCTCCAGTATACCAAAGGTTGTTTTTCTTGCTGTCTTTAAACCTGATGTGTGCAAATGATCTCTGTACTCTGAACTGTGCCTAATTCAGACAGCAAACTGTTAAGAACTTCAGCCAGTGTCATTATCCTTTGGAGGGCTGCAACATTTCATACATTTCTAAACATCTTTCACTCTAACAGTCCTGCTACCGTCTGCAGTAACAACACTACTTGGCTGAACTGTTGTGGGCCAAATGGGTGGTTCTATAATTGTTAATGGTTGTGTCATCACAACCAAGTGGCTGTTTTGGCAGCTTAGTGTCACTGTGTGAACTGGGGAACTAACCAACACAGGGAATCAAAATGTACGCATGGCATTAAACTATTTTATATCAAATTTGACTTCAATAATAAACGTGTCCTTTGAAATCCTGCTACCTTCTTCTGGTCAGGAAATCATGACCACTCAACCACTACACATCACAGTGACCAGCTTCTGTTCATCTGATTCTCATGGCACATCACTTTCTTATAAACTTACAGGTTTTGCAGTCAGTGATTATCAAAAATGTTTTACATATTACAGGAATTCTTGAACTTTTGAGTCATAGACGCCTTTCAGCATGAAAAAAAATTCATTAACCCACACATTCCAGCTCTTCAAATGTTAGACACAATAGGCAAACATATAGCTTGGTGGTGGTTACAGCAGAGGATTTAGTATTTAAATTAGTGGTGGGCAATACGGTAACATTTGTAGATATTTTCATTATAAGCTATGCACCAGTAAGTCTTTCTGAGAAGATTATGAATCTTATCTGTAATTACGGGTCATTTGTGTCATTAAAAGAATTAGCCCTCTGATTTGATGCAGACTGTAAAGAGCTGAATATAAACCCTTGCTCTTATAGTTTTGATGGTATTTTTATATGTGGCACTTTCTGTCTGCGCCAATTTAGCAAACCTCAGAAAAACAAAATAATGTGATACTTGTGTGTCATGAAGTGCTAGCCAGTGACTGATAGTAGCTCAAGTCAAGGTTTATATACTTGGTTTAGAAGAAAAAACGGCGGATAAGACGTGACACCTACCGATATCACATCTGAAAAAAAAAAAACATTTTAAAACAGTGCCCTTGCTGAAAACCATCAACTTACAGGATGGAGATTTTCTTTACATTTTTGCCATGTTTTCATAATTTGCTGTCTTTAGAACTAACAGAAACATCGAATACAAATGTGATTCATTCATTTGTAATTTTTGACTACTAAAGATTAATTATAAATATTTGACAGTGCTAGGTTATGACAGTAAATTGTTTTGTCCCTCACTGATTTTCAGATTCCCACTGCAATGGCATTTAAAGGGACATATTATGCAAAACTCACTTTTTGCATCCTTCTGTATTTTCATTTCGATTTCTACTGCTCCTATAAACACTCCAAGCACGAAAAAGGCAAGTCACACATGGCAAGTCACACAAAGGCAAGTCACACATGAAGTGTTGTGTTCATCTTGCTCTGGGTCCGACTCGGGGTTGAACATATAGGGCTGGATAGCGCCTCTGTTTGACGTGTGTTAAACGCGCAGCGTTAGCATGGGATGGGAGGGGCATGGCCAGCAACAGCTTATTTGCATAAAAGTGACAGAGCCCTTAAACGGCTCATTTTAAAAGGGACTGAAACTGACAAGAATAGAGCTGGTGAGTCTCTCTGTGTGAGAGTGATTTTGTGCTAAGAACTTAATGAACATGTTTTTACAGTCCATAGACCTATTATAACTAAAATGAGTATTGCATAATACGTCCCCTTTAAACATCGGATGCTTAGACAAAATCTCACCCAGATTTGCAGCTTGATCCTCTTGTCGTTCCTGTAGATGGTCTTCACCTTGAAATCGATGCCCACCGTGCTAACGAAAGCTGGAGTGAAGGAGTCATCTGCATATCGAAACAGAAAGCTGGTCTTGCCCACACTGCTGTTGCCAATGATCAGGATCTTGAACATGTAATCAAAGTTCTGATCAGAGGACTCCTTTTGGCCATAACGGTTATCTGTAGCTGAAGCCATCTAAGAGAAACAAAAAGAGAGAGATGGAGCTTTTGTTAGGTAGGAAACAGACTGCTGCTATCAGTTATTATTATAGTTACTGAAAGAACACCTCCAATAGGGTAACTTCAGATGAGAAAAAAGATTTAAGATTTAAGATTTTATTCCAGGTAACTCCAGACCATTCGTCTTGGTCCATTTAGATGGTGTAAAGGGCAAGTGGCATTTTCTTATTAGGCAATAAATAAGTAAATAAAACACGACAAAAACAGGAAACACAATGCAGCAGCAACAATTTGTATCACTGGAAGCCTCTTTTGCCTTCCCCGTATCTGTCAGACATAAATTTGTTCTTAACTCAAATATAGAAATCATTCAGAATGCACATCTTTATTTCAGTGTTCTGGAAGACACGCACTAAAGACAGACAGTGCAGCCCCAACATCAGGCCAAGGCTTGTGATTGAGCACTCTGAGTGGAGTCTCAGTAAAACTGCTGTAAACTATTAAATCTACAAGCACCTCTATCAATCTTAAAGTGCTATTCATCAGAGCCTGCCATAGCTGCAAGCAATGAATCAATGAGATTCTCTCTGCGCAATCAATTATCATCAACTGGCAAGGAAGAAGTCCGACACTTTCATTTACTGTTTACAACAACAATCATTTCTACTTCTCGTTTCTCGTTTAGAGCTTTATGAGCCCTTTTTGCCATTGCCATGACAAAAGCCTGTAAATAATTTTTTTTTGTTTTTATTATGATCGTTTAGAATATAGAACTTTTACTGTGATGAACTGATCAACAGAAGCTTATTTTTGACAACAGTTATTAACACGTTATAAGGATGTATTAATCAAAACTGTACCAAAAATCATAAAATGAGTTGTGATCACTGATTCATCCGTCAGTCTCTTCTGAGGGTCGCTTATTTGCCGCCCCTCATCCTGAGCAAGATCAGGCCTGCCTGTTCTAAAAGAGCTCTTAATTACCGTTAAAGGTGGGCATTTGGGTGCATCCTAACACAGTTACAGAGGTGGGATCATTATGAGCACACGCTAACACTTGAATGACTTACTGATTAATTCTAGGGGTGTTTGTGATTTTTGTGGCTCATTTTGTTGCCTTCGTTGTGAAAAATGGTTTTAAATGATTTGCATAGTTGCCTTTTGCACAATATTTTACACACACACACACACACATAAATTAGATCATTAACAGAAGTTGACTAGTCGTGGCACAAGTCAACGCCCCCAAGAGAAGTCGGCTAGTCGTGTTTTTTTTCTCTCTCTCTGTGCACGCTCGGTGCAATCTCTGCCTTTGATTGGCGTTCCGTGACAAACTATTATAGTCCCTTCATAAAAAGGGCAGGACCGTTGGCCTGAGGGCAATCTAAACACAAAACCACAACAGGACGAGAGACACGCAGCAGAGGAGACAGACACACATCACATGTGTGGAGATCTTTCACTCCAGACACACAAATAGCACGGTGACCTGCACAATCTGCAAGTCGGTGTTAAAGTACAGTAACAGTACCGGCGTTCTGCACGGCATCTGAAA
>JBBPCX010000038.1:14299676-14342168 GCA_037974365.1 Hydrocynus forskahlii | reverse complement strand
TATGTACACACACACACACACACACACATATATATATATATGTATATATGTAGAGAGAGAAAGATAGATAGATAGATAGATAGATATGAGAAAATGTGTGTGCTGTTACACATTCACTAACTTCTGCTACAACAATCCAGCCTCAGTTTTTCTATTCAGCATTAAAAGCATGACAGTTATGTAGTCTGAACAAATCCCCAGAAGGTTCCAGAAGCGATACCTGAAGCTCTAATAACTCATGAGCCAGATAGATGTAACAGGGTTGGGGTGATGACAACAAACCACCAGGTCATGTTTTAACAAAAATTATTCAGGCAAGACTTGAGTAAAAGAGACGACAGACGCCAGGGTTGGCATCAGTCAGTCTTGGTCTAGCCATGCTGAATCGATATTTGATACAGTGCCATTGGTGCGGGTCCAATCTGTCTCACTATCGGAAATCTAAAAACAGACCTTGTTATAGTGTTTCTCTGACCTCTATTTGATTGAGCCAAAACGATACCAGCTGCCCACTATCAGTGAAAAGCAACAAAGCCTTGACCACTTCTGTTGCAGATGACCAAAAATATAAAAATGACCTTTCGTCACATTCAGTGTTGTTGGTATTTTACCTAACGGAATTTAAAACAGGATGTTCAACATGAGTTACTATGAGAGATAAGGCATAACATGACAGGGCACTGCAAAACGTTATGAACTTTGTCATGTTATGAGCTTTGAATGAAATGCTGACACTAGGTTGTATTAGCATTAACAGCATTAATGGAAATGTTTTTTGCACATTAATGAAGCTTTGTCACAGAGGACTCATTCAAGATATACATGATAAACGCAAGGAAGGGAGGTCTGATCTTAATCAGGATGATTCAGAGGGCAGCAAGTCTTCCTGCACCAGTAGAGGTTTGGAGGAACCTCTGACTCAGCCTTAACTACCAAAGACTTACTGAACAGAACACCAGCATTTGTATGAATGGAACACCAGCATATGGAGCTAACAATATATATACATATATATAGTAAACCCACACTTTAATGCAGATCAGCAGTCGCGGTTTCAGTCCAACGCGGATTTTTTCAGAGAACCGAACTAATAATTGTTCGCAGAAACTCAAGCAAGAGGACGAGAGGGCGTGGCGGATTGAGCTCGGACGTCACAGCTTTTTTTCGTGGCAATATATACATTTTCATCCATTTAAGTGTTAAATTATTAAGAAAAATTTTATTTACTATTTTTGTAACATAAATATTAATGTAAATTCAGCCACATTTCCATATAAAAATAACTATATTTTTTGGAACTGTGGAGACAAACACAGAGAAAGTGTGTCTTGGGATGGTAAAATACCGCTGTACTCAGAGGTGGGAGGTCTGAAAGTAGCCAATCCGAGAATGCCATTCATTTCTCCTTGCTGCTGATTGGCTGCTGCCCTTTGAAGCATCCCCCCGCTGT
This sequence comes from Hydrocynus forskahlii, assembly GCA_037974365.1. Taxonomy (NCBI): domain Eukaryota; kingdom Metazoa; phylum Chordata; class Actinopteri; order Characiformes; family Alestidae; genus Hydrocynus; species Hydrocynus forskahlii. The sequence goes on along the minus strand of JBBPCX010000038.1, from coordinate 14,340,718 downwards.
ACTCAGAGGCAGGAGGTTTGAAAGTAGCCAATCCGAGAACGCTATTGATTTCTCCTTGCTGCAGATTGGTTGCTGCCCTTTGACAAAGCTGCAGTCAAGAATTTCCCCTGTGGAGCGTCTTGAGTGTTCTCGTGTTTTTCGTTTTGTTCTTTTTAAAGCTCTGTATTTGTATTACTTCTAATTAAATGAATTTACTACTGTATTTACCTGCTTATACCAAAGAAAACGACAGCCGTGCATGAATTACAGTGCAGTCTATACAGGGGTAATATCAATATGTTGGTGCTGGTGTATGCAACCTGAAATGTCGATTTCAACCATAAATTATAACTCTATATTCCACACACACAGTATCGTATTTTCAGATCACAGTCCATCACTGGATTTTAGTGTGATATTGGTCTGAGCACATTCACAGCTCAATAATGGCTTCAGTGCTACCCATACATCATCTGGTAGGGGCGTAACATCAAAATATCATGATGTTGCAATGCAAAAATGTGTCAATATGCATCATGGAGAGTAAATATTCTATTAATTACAACATAGAATACAGAGTCAATCAACAACGCAGTTCAGCACATTCATGTCTCACATCACCCTCCACCTGCCTTCCAGCTCTAGTCTCTTCAGTAAATTGTGCCAATGAATTCAGTCATTTTTCTTCATTCAATTTTTATTCCAAACTTTGTGAGAATCTTAAATTGTTTCCAGTCTTACTTTGTTGAATGTATTATGAGTGTACTGAAGCATGAGCCCTGAACTGTTTATTAAGCCAATTGAGAGCTGACTGTATTTTCACACTCCTAGTGCCCGGCTCATAAAACAATGTAGCCAGACCAAAGGCATGATCATTAAGGCTGTCAAAAAAAGAAAGAAGTCTGTCGTGTCATTGAGATTTTTTAAATTCAAAAGTTCCCAAATTATACAACCACCAAAACATTACAGTTGTTAAATAATGACCCTCAGAACACAACATGTAGTGTTTCCCTTAATACAACATGATGGTATTATAAACAATGATTAAAGGTTACGCAATTACCATGATACAAATTTTTATATCAGCACATACATTGATCTTTAGTTTTAGTGGTATTGATGGACAACAGAAACTCAGCTAACCTCAGTGCAGGCCATTTACCTGCTGCTTCAGACTGTTTTGAAAGCTCAGTTCAAATATACAGTAGTACGTTTCCTTTCTGGAAATCCGTATTTGAAAAACAGCCCAGACCAAACAAACTATGTCAGGTTTGCTCATGGGCTCAATAAAGGACCCATATCATGGAAAAACATATCATCCTCATATTACTAAAATAACAGGATTTACAAAAACCAACACATATACACATATCCATCTATGCAGCCTACAGAAATTCTGCCCCACTCATTCACTCTGGATTTATATTCAGGTTGTGATATTTAATTTTAGAATGCTGTGCAGTGCTACCGACACTTAAAGTCAGCGTGAATGGGAAACCATAACACATTGCCCGTTCAAACCGGGATGTGTTTCCTAAGGGGGTTCTCTAAGCTAGCTGAACATCTCACTCAATGACGAGGCGGAGGCGGTGGAAGGGGGAGGTGAAATGTGACCATTCTTTGTCCCGCCCACTGATGCACAGTTATGTAGCCAAAACTCAGGAGGCGTCGAAGAGTCAATCCAAATTGCTAAAAGATAATGAGAATCTTGTCTTTTACATAAGATATCATGAATCATGATAAATACGAGCAAGCTTATACCTAACAATGATCAATTTTAATTTCAGCTTGACTTTAGGGCACCCTTTATTATTGTATATATACACATATAAAGAACAAAAAAGGCATATAGTAAAACTGAAATTGACTCCTGCAGTCTCCTTCAGTATATCCTGGGACTGCTAGCTAGACGTACCCTAACGACATGACGTGCAGACATTTCAGAATCCTATGGCTGCTGGACACATAGATGCTGTGGGTCAGTTGAGTACGCTATTGGATTTCAAAGAAACCTGATCACCAAGTGGAGTTAAAGCAAAGTGGAGCAGGACGCTGTGCTCATTCGGAATCTGACAGGGTGTCTACAGGTTAAGTAGGACACACCTCAACCCATGTAATGCAATGAAGGCTATATTGCTCCAGATAAAAATATCCTTTGTTTTGACAGTCCAGATGATTGTCATAATCAAATGAACATCATCATCAATCTTGTGATGAATTGTCACTGCAAACAAAGGTTATACAATCTCCCACTCTCAAACACTGTGACAAAATGACTCAAGAGGCCAGCGTACTACGTGCTGGTATGTCAAAAAGCTCTGTACAGCACCAAGGCATCCTGGAGTGCTTCAGATTTCAACATTTCTCCAGATAACAGAGGGCCTGAACACCCTAAAAATAGAACCTCACTTCTAGGCACACAAATGTGGAGCCAGCGCCTTTATCAGTGACACAAAACGCTGCCGCAGAGAAACACTATTCCTTCAGGGATGAGGATCATTAGTGTCATAGTGCATTTGGCAAAAGGGGGGTTCATCACTAAGAAGAAGCTTGGACTATGAAAGACTTAGTTCACATTATTTTAATCAATTTTAGTACAGAAGTGAACATGAAAAAAAAAAGAAAACTGGAAACTTTGCCTGAGACGCCCCTCTGCCTCCTCTTGTTTGCTATCTTTTGTGGAAACCACTTTCAATGCTCAAAATTGGGCATCTGAATGCTTCCTACCTATTTTTAGATTGTTAATAGCTCAGTTGCAGTTTGCAAGATCACTGCTTGGCAGTTACTTTTCAGTCCATAGACTTGAAATGGAACATCTGTATTTTTGGAGACAAATCAATCATGTGCGCTCTGTGGAATTATGACAGTGCCAAAATACACCAAATTCAAAAGTCAAATCGAATCTAGTCCTCGGAATTGAAAAAGTGTGTCGTTAGACAGCTTTCAGAAATTGCTGGCTCAGACCTGGTGCTCCACTGTTCATGCTCCAGGACTGTCTCGTATCCTTAAGAAACTGCAATGCAATGCTTGTCCCGACGCATAAGCAGTGCTTGGAGATCTACTGTAGAGTGCCATACTTCACTGAAAGAGGGAATACTCCTGTATTTTTTCAGCTTTATCTCTATCTACTGCATTTGCATTTTACGGTCGATTACCACAGTAAAGCCAACGGAGGCTGAGTGAGTCAATGGGAAATTCTTGCACTATATTGAGATTAGGCTCAAAATTTGTATTCCTTCAAAGCACGGGGGTCAACGTGGTCCTCAGGGACCTCCATGCAGTCCACATTTATGCCCAGCACTAAACATAGACATAAAAGTGTGGACCGTCTAGAGGAGGGCTTGAGGATCACTCTGACAACCTGCCATTGAGGAATGCTCCATTTTCAACCTCATGCCTACTGCATCTGTGTTTTAGTATACAGAATAGTCTCCCTGCTTCCTATTGGCTAGACTGAGACTGCTTTAAGGTTATGGCAGCAATACACATGCAGACATGTAAAAGGAGTGTATGGAAAGGAAGCAAACAATTTAGGATAGGGAAAATAAAATATATATCTGCAGATAGATACAGTATGTAGGAGCAAATCTCCTCTTTGCAATACTATCACACAGTATAATTTCTAAACCCTTTTGTATGACTGAGGCCTGCTGGAAGACAGAGACAGGCAGTTTAACTGAGACTGCCTTTTGCAGTGCGTTTGAAAATGGAGCTCTTAGGGCGGATGATGGCGGTGGGGGTCGCTCCACGTAATCTTCATCTGGGCCAGGCAGGCAGGATGTCTTAACCTTACCCACACACACATATAAACACATACACATTTATACATCCATGTATACACACGACACTGCACTCTTGTATTATTTAATGCAAATAATAGGGAGGGCACACTGAAACCTGGGTCCCCTGTTATGTAACGGAGGCAGGGGAACATATGGCAAATGGCAAATACATTTTGCCCTGTTTTCCACCTCTCAACAGTCTGATTCACTGTCTACGACAGAATCACCCAGCAGAAGGCACACACTAAGACAAACACACGGTCAACGAGACGTGCCGACGAGTCCAGTAAGGGACTGAAGCCCCCCCAGTGCAGATGTGGCCAGTCTGCCTGTAGGATGCTTCTCTTCATGTCAAATGAAGGTTATTCTCTCCTTTTTAAGAAAAGAACCGTGCATGGGACGTGCAAACGTACCGCCGTGCGAAATACGCAAAGAAAAGGATATATGAGAGGTTTGTCTTACCGTTGGAGATGTTTTAACGCGTGAATTACGCCAACGTTGCGCCTCGTCCAGCACCTGCAGAAAGAGCCTGCGTCACTTGACAGGCGTGTGACGCGCCAAAGGGCGGGGCTTGATGCCGCGAGGGGCGTGACTGCCACGCAGACCGGCCAATCACAGCGAAGCACGGCTCTCGGAGCGATCTGAAATATTCATAATACAGCGACCCGGCTGGAGCTGGTGGTGTATAATTTATCAGATAAAACAGTCGTAGAAACTCATCTGTTGACTTCGATTCGTGCATTTATGACCAGGTTGGGAGGGACTTGGGATACGCAGAGTCCAAGGCTGATTAATTCTGAGGATTTAGTCCGTGCCTGACCCAACGGGATTTTGTATTAGTGTGGACGATTTAATGTTTAATTAAATTTGTTTTTTTTATAGTTTTTTTTTTTACTGGTATTTAGATTCATTGTCGTTGCTTTCCCCTGACTGTATCAATGACTGTGACGAAATAAGAACTTAGACTGATAAAACGACTAACGTTGGACTTGTGATCATTTAGCGCCACCCAGTGCTTTCTCAGTAGGAGACACATTTGGACTAAATTTCCCCTTAATGGTGATCCTGTCATGGTACATCTACCTGGTATACAAATAACCAATCAGCCATAACATCGAGGTATGGGCTCCATAAGACTTCTGAAGGTGGGCTATGGTATGTGGCTCCACGACGTCAGCAGCAGATCTTCTAAGTTCTGTAACTTGTGAGGAGAAGCCTCCATGGTTTAAACTAGATCGTCCAGCACATTGCACTCAATCGGAGTAAGATCTGGGAAAAAAACATGATGTAAAAGATGAGGTAGTTTATTAGATCAGGCCGCCCTCCACTGCTTTACGGTCCAGTTCAGAGGCTAAAGTGCTCATTGTAGGTGTTTTTGGAGATAAAGTCTGCAGCTTGCCTATTTTTTCTCCAAGAATTTACTATTTATTTGCTGCCTAATATTCCTTGATGGGTGTCATTGTAAATAGATAATCAGTGTTACTCACTTCAACTGTTTGTGGTTTTAATGTTGTGGCTGATCACTACACATACATATTTATATATATGATGTTTAACCCAATTAATTTTTAATGCAAGGAACATTCTTGCATCCTTCAGTTAATTCATCTGAACTGTTTGTCTATACCCAGGTTCGCAGCGGATGCTGAAGCCTCTCCCAGCACTCAAAAGGCGAAATTCAAGGAAACACCTTGGACAGTCCATCCCAGGGAAGAAACACGCACACTCACAGCTAGGGACAATTTAGCATCTCGGATTTGCCTGACATGCACGTCTTTGGGCTGAGGGAGGAAACTGGAGTGCCTGGTAGACCCCCACGTGAACACGGGGAATGTGAGGTGACAGCATTACTCACTGAGCTACCGTGTTGTTTTCATTATTTAAAACAAACAAACAACAAAAAAAACAAGTAAAATTATTCAGACCTGCTTATTCTTAACAAGGGTTACAGGTAAGAAACCGGTTCAAACATAATATTAAACTGGAGAAAGCAATGACGTCTTACTGGTGATAACTTTAGGATTTAATTTTTTTTACAAACATTGTTTACTCATATTAAGATTTATACTGTCTGGATCAACAAAGCTAAAGTTATATCATATGTATGCAAAAATGCTTCTCCCATTGCTGTTTACGAAACCACAGACACAGACAGCTTTCTGAATAATTTTATTGACACTGGTTTCTAGAGAGCAACCTGAATTAACCTGGAGGTTTTGGCTTTGAAAAGTGGCAAACGAAAAGTTACACGAAGACACACACAGGAGTGACAAAACACCTTTATCTGAAAGAGCAGTCAGGCTCTTCGGATCAAAAGGCACAATTTCCTCCACAAATGAGCAGAACAGGAATAGGCCTTGGTTTGCCGTTATCAGCACTAGGAATAAAGAACACGCTTGGCACATCAGTAAAGATGTAAAGACAGAAAAAAACAACATGAGAAACATACTAGCGATACGGCGTAGCCTATGTGCTGTTTCAAAAGGTACATTATGACCATCACCAACTGCATCCTCATGGCACTGAAGCTCTCTCCCACTGTGCAGGTTTAAGGCTGTTTGCCCAGGGGACCTCACTGAATGATGTCTAATCTGAGAGAACAACAGTAGTGAAATGGTCATTGTTCTGTATTACATAGTACATTTAGTGTTTCCTGTGTTTAAAATAGAAAGGCTGCATTCACAAAGCCTCTCAGAGCAGGACTGCTGATCTGGGACCTGATTCCTCTCGTATTTATGATGAAAATACCGACATGAACTGATCCTACGTCAGCACTCTTACTCTGAGAAGCATCAGGAATGCAGACCAATGATTTTCTTGATTAGAAAATAAAATGCAGTCAATATACAGTATAGAAAGCAACAACGATGCTTCACCAGTAGACCCTCTACACATAATGTTTGCTGTTTTTGTTTCTTTGTACTTTCTGTTCAGGCTTGGAGCCAGTCGACGGAATCAGTCTGTCCATCCAAAAGATTAATCCGTACCTACTTTTCTGTGCAGTTAGTGAACAGACTAAACTCTTAAAGAAAAAAAACCAAACAAACAAACAAGAAAAAAAGCAATATCACTGGACAGCAGGGAGAGGCATTCAGTCAGCTGTCTTTCCTCACATCCTGGTTTGTCTCTAGCCCTTTTGGAAAGCGCTGTGGTCCAGATTCCTAGAGTAGTCCAAGAATATTAAGAAAAACATACAAACCGGTCTCTCAGCTCAAAATCAAACGCCACCATGTGACAACACTTAACTGAGGCCAACTCTGAGCAGAGGCAGTTTGTAAATGATCAATAAGAAATATATTGATAAAGTGATGTACTGAGTTTACTTGATTGACATGTGTACATCATTACCACATAACTAAAAAATATTTATTGCCACAAGTAAGTCAACTAAAAGGCAAACTTGTGTTGATATATTTTATTTGTGTGGAAATGATATATACACTTAAATCAGTAAATTCAGTCCATTACTTTCTTCATTTTTTTCTGATCATGTTAAAACTGCAAAGTTAGGTCAAACAATAAAAAAACAAACTACACAAACATGAGTGTAAGTGGTGTGTAAGTTCAGAAAATGACACATACTGGTACCCCTGGATATTTATCCCATCCATACCCAACAGATTAATAAGGTATCCATGGGTCAGTGAGTGTGAAAACTCCTAGAACAGGAGGACCTAATTCCACATATAGTGCTTCACGAGTCACTGCATCAGAGAGTACAAAGTGATATCAGAGGACACTGTCTGAGGTGAAAATGTTCATTGTATGCCAACGAAAATGCATTTAGACCAATCCCAGCCGTTCTGTTTTCAGATCGTTCCATCAACGGTCAAAGCCTGCTGTAACAATGAAACCAGTATGACTTATAATTGTGTTAAACATTTGAGAGGAACCCTAAACAGATCAAAAGGTCAAAAAAAGTTTCACTTACGTAAACTAGGTCTGCTCAAACAGCAGAATCCTTTACAAGATTCAGCTGACAAAAATAAAATTGGAACTGAAAAAATCATTAAACATAAAATTACAGTGTAATTTACAGTAAAATCCAGAATATACCATGTTGACAAATAAAAAATCTTTAAAAGTAATTTTAAATTCCTGCTTTTGTTGCTATTTGTGGATTCTGCATTATTATAACTAAATGGCCAAAGCTAATAAATTATTACAAGATAAATGTAAAAATGCCTTGCCCAGGACTGACATTTTACGTCTTCACACCTTGAACATTTTCAACCAAAATAAATAAATAAATAAATAAAATTAAATAGCTCAACCCGCACCTCTGATACTCTGCACTGTCTAATGCAGTCTAAGATCACCGTCTAAGATCAGTGAACGCGTGTGTCAACATTTAACATCTCTGATTGACTTATTTCAAACGGAATGAATTTCACAATTTCTCTAGTTAAGTATTCATGCATGAAATTTGTAAAATTTACAGTGCACAAACCGAAAGTTTTCTTTTTAGTTGTGTATAATGATCAAGTCACACTCGGTAACACACAGGGGTACCTTGCTACATTAAAATGTAATCATTATTCATATCCTGAGGTTATTAGTGTCATAATTTTGTCTCTTTTCAATTTTATATTTGGTATGAGTGTCATTGCTCATTCGTCTGATCATTTCCAAGCGGCTAAAAATATTGAAAGTACAAATGAGTGCTAAATTAATTATTCACAAGATACATGAATATCCTTAATATCCTAAACTAGCCATATGGTGCAAAAGATCCTAGACCCTGTAAGGTTACCATAAATACTACATGGACTTTCCTCTACAGACGCTGTGTGCATCACTTGAAGGAAGACTCTCTTTCTTAGAAGGACTCCTTGCTTTTGTCAGTAGACCATAAAGAGGCTGGGTCATTTTTAGATGTGACATCAGTCACTCAGTCACAGCATGGTCAAGTGGCCTGTGTCCTAGACATGAACCAGGACTAAAAGGCTTATTTGGCAGAAAAAAATGTGTCTAACTTTTAACTAGTTATAAAGGAGAAATTAAAATGAGGAGTTGTCCTTGGTATGGTATGTGTTGTTCACTGGGAGGCAGCCTTAGCCATATCCGGCCCATCACAGATTTGGAGCGTGTGATTTTGGAGACACGTTAGGAAAGCAATGCTGGTTTCAGGCCATGCCACGTGCCTAGTTGCTATCTGCTTTAGCTTTTCGTCTCTCAGTCGAGTTCCCTGCTGCCATCTCTGTCTACTGTGTCAGGAGATAACGTCCTATGGCGCGGGCTTCGCACAGACATGGCAGCCAGGCCGAGAGTATGGCTGGGATGTGGTGATGGGGCTTGGTGAATGCTGTCCATTGGGTGTCTGGAGCTTTCTGCTGCTGGTGGGCTTTCGGCGTCTGACTCACCCTCCTCCTCCAGTGTCAGCTCAAACTGGAACTTTTCACCTCCAGCTCCTCCAGTACCCAGGGAGCTGCTGCCACCGCCCTGTAAGTCCTGCTCCTCGGGGGTGGGTGAGGGACTGTGGGGGATCATGCTCTGATACCACTCCCTGTTATCCTCCAGCGTATCCAGAATGTCCTGAGCGTCAGGGTGCACCAGGTCAGCCCACGTCTCCCACAGAGGATGCACGATATAGTCAATGAAGCCCACCTACAGACAGTGGAGCACACAGAATAACTAACACTGTAGCTAATTTAACTGTATTAAAGGTTCCTTGTCCCATATTTGCATTTTATAAAGACAGAAGTAGTTCACACACACACACACACACACACACACACACACACATATATATATATATATATATATATATATATTAGGGGAGTCACGCGATTAAAAATATATCTAATTAATTACAAGCTCTCTAATTAATTAACCTAAATTAATCACACACATTTTTGCTGTAAAAGTATTTACACATTTAAATTAATTTTGTCATATGCGTGAATGAATAATCAACATTCCAAACTTTCAATGTCTCTTTTATTTAATAACTGTTTTTACACTGTTCATGTGCAGTAATGGTCACAGCAATCAAAAATATAACCTAATATGCCGAGGGAAAAATATGAAAAAATGCTCCAGCAAGGAGGGGGTGCGTCTCACGTGTACTCTGCGTCTTGCGTTTTTCACTCATAAAAATCACCCCTAATATCATGGGTAGACTCAGTTTGGGTCCGAGTGCCTGGACCAGTGTGGCGGGCCGCTGGTGGTGGTAGTGGGCTGTTCTGGCTCGGACCGCCGGGTTCGCTCCTAAATGCTTTGCGTTGAGGTGATATTTTAGACTTGATGTTCTCCAATGATACAAAAATTCCTTATTGCATGAATTGCAGAGAACGATACTCCTATCAACAGTTCAGTGTGTCCATTTTTAAACGTAAACTTTCCATTCACTGGTTTGCGTCCTTCATTTTACAGAGCACCTGTGGCCAGAACTGGACCGGGTTAAAGTCACAAGGTGCGATTAATCAGCGTGTTTAATCAGCGTGTTATTTTTTCTGTGATTAATTGATCGAAATTACCGCGTTAATTTGACGCCCCTAATATATATATAGTTGTACATCAGAGCCAGCTCAGTATCTGACACATGTATTACATAGACTATTAAGCCAGCAGTTGTGTTTCTTTGTACCTGAGACTTCTCCACTGAGGCTGTGTGTTTGTCACACATGGGGCTGATCTCCATGCCCCTGTCTCGCTCTCGATCACCTTGCGTGAAATATTCCACCATGATGCGGTCAGTCCACTGCCTGTAGATCTCCAGAGGCTTAGTAGGGTTGCTAAGGTCAGCACAGTGAACCATGTTTTGGAGAACCTAAAGCCACAGAGGTGAGAGATAAGCATTCGTCTTTTATGAGCAAAAAAAATAAAAAATCATAATACACAAAGCCCAAACCACAAATCTGACCTGTATTCTATCTGAGTAGTTGTCCAGCAACAACACACCAAGACTGGTCACTTTCTTGGTCTCAACCATGGTCTTCAGGTCTGCCAGGAAATTCATGTGTTTGGACATGTCTGTGGCTAACACCTGCATTAAGAGTAAAGTTAGTTGCTTGTACATTCCTTACACAGATCAGTAGTCAAATGATAAGAACCCTATGACATTTCTACTTCTGTGTAGGTTAGACTCTATCAGTGTCTCACCATGTCAATGACCATCTTGCGCAGGGACTGCCGCTGCTTCTTGCTTAGGTTTTGGAAGATGTCACAGTTTTCTTCCTGTAGTAGTTTGAAGCCCACAGCCAGGTGGTGGTTTTCCAAAACAGATGCATCATTGTACATCAGAGCCAGCTCAGAATCTAATATAGCAGAACAGACAGGAGGTTAAGGAGCTCTGAATGAATTTGCATAACACATGAATTTAATTATAGTTCAGTCAGTCCTTTGAGCTTTGTAAACACTTAAGCTCACAACACACAGTAAAAAACATTGATTTGCTGGATCATTTGCATACTGCAGTATTCTGCAGTATTAGAACTGAAAAGGCCAATAATGCGATTACAGTTACCAAAAAATATATTGTTCAGCCTTAGTGGCTACAGAAGAAGTACTTGACAGTGCACATAACACAGGATAAGAATCGTCCAAGCAAACTGAACATTTTTACAAATATAACGATAATTGCTTGCTGCACAGAGTTGTGCCTAAATTATTTTGGATTAACTACAAATAGTCATACTGGTGTTTATCAGGAACTGGTTGGACACTCCAGGGTGATCAACATCATGTATGGCACTAGCAAACAGAGCAGCCATGATTTCGAGGTCAGTGAAGACGGCCTAAAAAAAGAAGAGTAGTTTTATGAGGTCATTATTCATATCTAAAATCCCAACCTCATCCCCTCAGCTTGATTAAACAGCAAGTAACCTCTAGAGCAGGTGAAGAAAGGAGCACATGGGTGGACTGCACTACATCAGCAGCATGGATGTTATTGTGGTAGGCGACATCAGCGTGGTAGTGGTCCTCTAGAGTCATCATGAATGTGATGAAGGTGTCTGTTGGGATCTTAAACGACTTCAGCAGGTCTCGTTCCTTGAGAAGAGATGAGTATAAAATGAGTCATAATGTATACAGTCGATTTTCACCAAATAGTGCAATGAACTTCCAATGAACAAATGGTAGACAAATTAACTGGATGACCCAAATGACCTTTCATACCTGAAAAATGGAGTACATAATCACCGTCAGTGGCCGATTCCCTGAATGCTCTGCTATTTTAAAGATATCCAGGCCCCATCGATTAATGTCTTCGACTTCCTGGAATCAGAAAGCCTGTGTTAAAGTAAATATTAGATGCTACCCAAAAATCCAATTTACACAGTTTTACCCTAAACCCAAATGTAGTCAGTCAAGTTTGCTATCTTAGTTTTGCACTGGGATACAAGCTAAGAAGAAAAGAAGCTTATATGACACCAATTAGCCCTGTGCAACCTGCATACCTTGTCTTTAATTAATCTCAAATGGACTTGCTGTAATCTATAAAAATGGGTACAAATACAGCTAAAAAACAAAATAGGAGCATCCATTTTATACAAATCTCCCATTGTTTGCCAGCTATATTAGCCACCTATGGGGAAAGGGGAAAACTGCAACAATTTGATGTTTTTGTTATCAGTATAGTCCTTAAAGGAAAGTTTGTAGTTGATCAGCCGAAACATTGTTTGAATACAAATTTAGCTTCTTTAGTGTAGAAGTGGAGCTACGAAGCTCATGTAGTTACTTAACACCAGAAGTTATGCAAATCTTTTCCTAATTACATGCTCAAAACTTTTCTCAACCAGCTCAAACTTCATCTAGATTTACGTTAACACAGCACAGATGTGGATGTGGATTATAATTTACTGTGAGCTATGAACAAAGCGGCACCATTCCAGCCAATTAATCAGGGATTCCAGAGATTCCTCTGTATTTATGATGATCACTGTCAAATAAACTGATTACCATTTCAGAGGCGGAACATTGACTGCACCACCATAATGCAGAGCTGGATGTGGTCTGAGAAGTTTTGAGATGGCTTCATGGAAAATATTTGGGTGACTGCTGACTTCTAGTGTTATCAGTGTTAGTCTCAGCTACAGTGCTAAAATAAAGAAGCAAAATCTGGACTGCTAACATGTCTTGGCTGGTCAGTTGCAGATGGGGTTAATTGTATAATTATGTACATCAGAAAATCAATACTTGGTCTTGTGGGTAGTGACAGGAGAATGATCAGGTGGACTGACCTTGGCCAGGAGGCTCTCGTGCTCGGTGCTGACCCCAAAGCGAGGAATGCAGCTAGGGGCCAGGCTGGGGCTGTGCATCAGCTTCTTCACGCCGCTGATCTGAGACATGGGCCGCCGTTTCTTCTCCTTCTCTTTCGGCGGCGGAGACAGGATCTCCACATCATGTTGTTTCTCTGTAACACAATCATAAACAATGATGACGGTGGTACATGAACACATTGTCACAGTTAGTAACTCATACGGGGAGGGAGAAATAATAGCTTCAGTTAACTTCAGTGTATGTTAATGTAGCAATATTTTATTCCAAATAATTTCATCATAAAATGTTCACTTAGTGTAAAAGGCTGTGGTTTTCTAAAGGTGTAAAACTATCACAACTGAAATAGATATCAAACATCAAAAAAGTAGTAATGAAAATTTAAAATTTAAGTAGCCGGACATTTAGCAGTAGAATGTCTCTCACCAGTCTCAGGTATGTTCTTCTTCTTATAACCCAGTGTCACAGATTTCTTATCCAGTCAATATTAAAATGTTAAAACATGGGTTTTTATCATGTATGGATGCACTCTTTTCAGCACGGCTCACCTCTGTCACAATATTACTTAAACACGCACTGACACACATGCAGCCAGATGAAACTATTACAGTCCCCATGGCAACAACAGACAATGTGTTGTGGAATGTTTCCATCCTGTGAAAGTACTTCTCTGTACTCTATGATATGCTTTTATACTGCTAGTAACATTATAAACAGTTAAGACGTGATTTAAGCAGGAATTATCTTTACACCAGTACATGAATGCACAAAACACTTGTGTGCAAACACACACACACACACACACACACACACACACACTCACACACACACACACACACAAATGCTCACAGAACATTTAAAAAACAAATGTGAGTAGCAGTTAGTGTGGATGCATGATGGGTATACCCCAAGATCAGAATTGATCATGACAGGAATCTACCAAGATCAGAATCGCCAACTGGCCAGTTAATTAGTTTGATTTTGACTGATCTATGTAGTAGTTTTATGAGGTAAATAACTCAAAGCAGGTAGGTGAGACAGGAAGGCAGGTACCTTAGCATCAAAAGGAACAGCCTTTGTATTAATTTACTGTTAGTTGCATTAGTTTTTTAGACATAATGCTCTATGATAACTGCATTTTGCATGTTTGAGTATCTTGTATCTAATGTATTTAAAAAATTACGCCCCAGTGGCAAATTATTTTAATACACTTGAAACAGACCTTTGATCGGTTCAAGTCATGTTGAGACTCACCTAAAAATGTGCTTGCTATGAACTCGGACACTTGGTTTCCTGACCGGCTCGTCTCTGATAGCTGGGTCAGCTCTCGGTTCAGCATCCTTTTAAACTGCACACATTCCACAACTATGGATTAGTTACAATCCAATTACAAATCATTTATCAACAGAACGGCAGTCAGAGGTAATAACATTTGAACCAGCTGAAACAGAAAAAACATACAATAAAACATACAAAAGACTATACATTAAAAGCAATCTCAAATAATTAATGCAAAAAACGGATCTCACTTAAAAGGAGGAAAGCTCTGGTGACAGTTTACAGCACTGAGAAAAGTGATGCACTGAATGATCTTGATTCAAATGTGTACATCAGTGTTTCCCCAACCTTGTATTTTTCAGTTTATTCCTTGGTAACACGCACACTGAAATTGTTAAAATGTGGAAAGCAGTATATATACACATGTGCACACACATACATGTGCACACAGACAGGGTGGGGTAAAATATATTAGCAGTGAACTGCCACTTATTTAAGCTGATGTACTGGAACCAGGAAATATTGGCAAGCATCTGAGTGACAAGGGCCAAATTGTGATTGCTATATCACAAAGTAACAGCATCTCCAAAATGTTTTGTAGGGTGTCCCTGGTATGCAGTGCTTAATACCCACCAAAAGTTAGCCATGGGTACCCAGTGATGCATGCAGGGAGTGAAGGGTAGGCCGTCTGGACTGAACCATTTGAAGAGATACTGTAGCACAAACTGCTGAAACGGTCACTTTTGTCCACTGCTGAAAGCACTTACACTGGGCACCTGAGTATCAGAACTGGACCATGAAGCAATGGAAGACCATGGCCTGCTCTAATCTAAGGGAGTCTAAGTGTCTAAGGGAGGCGAAAGATAACTATACGAGGAAGGTGCCGCAGAAGCTGCAGGAAAACAACACGAGAGAGGTCTAGGATGGAGTGAGAACCATCACAGGCCACAAAGCCAAGAGCAGCTCAGAAGAGGGGACAGTAGAGAGGGCGAAGGAGTTCAATAACTTTTTCAATAGGTTCGACTGGTCCAGTCGAAGTTCCAAAAAAGAACCGGCCCAGTGAGATGAACAACTACAGGCCAGTGGTACTCACGTCACATCTGATGAAGACACTGGAGCGGCTCTTTCTCAGTCTCCTCAGACCACAGGTCATGCATGCACAGGACCCTCTACAGTTTGCATACCGCACTGAGGTTGGTGTGGAGGATACAATACTACATCTCCTCCATCGAGCCCACATGCATCTGGACAAGGGGAGTGACACAGTAAGGATCTTAATCCTGGATTTTTCAAGTGCCTTTAACACCATCCAGCCCCTGTTGCTCCAAGACAAACTGGTCAGGATGCAAGTGGACCCACGCCTAGTGTCATGGATCACCAGCTTCCTCACTGACAGACCACAGTATGTCAGAATGAAAGACATCATCTCTGACACTGTGAGCAGCAGCAGAGGAGCACCACAAGGGACTGTGCTAGCCCCCCTCCTTTTCACCCTGTTCACCTCAGACTTCAGCTACAACTCTGATTCCTGATGACACAGCCATCATGGGGTGTATCAAGGAGGACCAGGAGGTGGAGTACAAGAACCTGGTGAGGAACTTTGCCACTTGGTGCTACAAAAACCATCTGCAGCTCAGCACATCGAAAACCAAAGAACTGATAATAGGAATTAGGAAGTCTAGACCCTCGTTCAACTGGTCCAGATCGAGTGGGAGGGGGGGTGTTGAGGTTGTGAGAAGTTACAGGTACCTCGGGCTGGCCTGGACCAACAACACTGACCACCTCTGCAGAAAGAGTCAGAGCAGGCTCTACTTTCTGAGGAGACTGCCCTCATTCAACATCTGCAGGAAACTCCTGTGGATGTTTTATCCGTCCATGGTAGCCAGTGTCCTCTTCTATGCTGTGGTGTGCTGGGGAGGCAGCCTGACAAAGAACGACTCCTCCAGGCTGGACAAGCTGATCAGACGGGCCGGCTCTGTGGTCGGCATGAAACTGGATTCACTAACGACAGTGGCAGAGACGAGAACATTAAACAAACTGCTAGCCATTTTGGACAATGTCAGCCATCCTCTGCACGCTATCATCAGTAATCAGAGAAGCTTGTTCAGCGACAGGCTGCTACTCCCAAGAAGTAACACCAACAGACTGTAACTCCTCTGTCCCCCATGCCATCAAACTACATAACTCCACAATGTGTAGTAGGGAGCGGGGGCACAGGGGGAGGACTCGGGACTCAGGGCACATGGACAGATGCCACTTGTCACTTTATCACTTATCACATTTATCACACCATGTTACCTTATTATTATATCACTATCATATTATGTCTTTGTATTTCTCTCTATCCCTTATGAAAACATACATTTTTTGTCTTTGATGCATGTTTGCTTTTCATTAGCTGTCCTACGGTGCTGTAAAAACTAACTGGAACCTGAAATCTATCCATCTATCCATCTATCTATCTATCTACCCATCAATCTATCCATCTACCTATCTAATAATATGTTGCTTGGGAAAGAGATGGTACCAGGATGTAAGGGAATAAGGGAATCTGGCAGAGCCAGTGTGATGCTCTGTAGAGTGATCTGCAGGGAAACCTTGAGTTCTAATTTGTTTCTCAGCACATCCTGAACTACGGCTTACACTAAAATATGTGACAAATTCAGAAGCGCGGATGGTTTCACTTTCAGTAAGACTTGGCTACTTTATTTTATGCAAAGCACTTGCCTGTGACTCCAATGACCACAAAGTTGCAGGTTCAAACCTCACTTTCTACCCTCAGTTGCACCAGGGGGACTGTCCCTGTAACTAATGACTGTAAGTCGCTCTGGATAAGAGCATCTGCCAAATGTCACTTTACATAGCAACGGAAATTTCTGCTACTCTCTAGCACATTGCTGATGCATTGCCAAAGTCAGCATTTGTATTTACATATGTTGCATTGAATAAAAATGTAAGCGTTTTTCTACCCGATGTCTACTTGCTATTTCTCTAATGTGTGGACAATAATTTGTTTCCCCTACAATCTCTTTACCTCCAAACAGTAGTATATCAGAAGCCAGCAGGCACATGGTTAACCATTTGACCACTGGCTTCTGTTGCGTGTTCTGACTCAGGAGGTCAACAGGTTTTCTGTTCTTTTAAGTGCAGAAGAATGCGTTGGATTTGTTGACTGTGGTAGTCATCTGCACATTAACGATAAAACATACAGACAGTAGGCTGAAAACACTGGGGTATTCCTTTGATAAATCCCTACAAACACACAATATTCAGAGTTGGAAGAAGAAGCTGCAGCACACATTGTAAATGTCAGTGTGGGGAGGCAGGACCCTTCATTCAGACACTACAGTTGTCTGAGAGGAATGACTGCTCAATGAATGAACCTCCTGCATCTCTGCAGAGGCTGTTATGTAATCAAGCATGTGGCTACGAGAGGGAAGTCTAACAACTAGGGGTGCACACATGCGCACACACTCACACACACACCTTCCATACTCTGTGGTGTATTTTCACTGGCTTAACGATGTAGCTCTGCCAACATCTAACCTAACCTTAATCTTAACATAAGTAACTTATGTTAAGGAAATACTTTTACTTCTTCAAAAAAGCTGCATTTTTCTCATAAAGACCAGCCAAAAGTTCTGCCAGTTACAAATTGTTCATATGTTGTGTTTTCCATCATCCCACAGACATATGGTCCCCACAAGAGCTATGAACATGGCCACATGCAGGCACACACAAATATATTACTATATAGTTGTATACACACATATCAAAATTTGCCACACATGCTAGACTAATATGCAGAGATATTTGTCATACAATGCATATATACTCCCAAAGAGTCTAAGCAGGCATGTAAATGCATATAAAAGATTTCCATTAACAAGTTGTTCTTCTGCATGCTCTGATGCTAGACTTGTTGAGCAACCACTGGTTCTGCTTCAAGGGTGCGGCATCAGGTCCTGTGCTTTTACCACTAAGGCAACCGTGATGCTTGCCCATAACATAAAAGCTTACAGATGTATTCAAGCCTTGATCTAAGAATGCATCCAAATAAGGGCACACAGCTTAACGCTTATTCCTCTACCCTCACCTAAATTTGTACCAGTGGATGGTGTGAGCAGCTACAGCACTTACCCGAGTGAAAGTCTGAGTTGCAGAGAACAAAAGGTATGCCTATGGGATGCAAACACGTGTGAAACCATGTTGAGAGTAGACTGCAAGACAAAGCTGATGTCTGTTCAGTAAAGACCCTCAAAGAATGCTCGGTGGAGGCATATCTTTGGAATTCCACTGCAGTCTGATGATGCATGTAATCCAAGGTGAATACAAAGAAAAGTCCAGCTATACGTCAGGCGATCCTACTGCCGTGAATAAAAAAGAGCAGACCAAAGCATCAAGAGCACATGTCTACATCGAGGCTGAGCGTGGCAATGCTTGACTCTGTGCATCTCCCTGCAGTGTGTGTAAATACAGAGATCGAGAGAGTACTATGAAGACCCCGTCCCCCCTCCCCATCTCCACACTGCATGCTGGACAGCTTCCAATCAGCCGCTCCTGACAACAGAGGCTGAGCCCGAAGTCAGCATCTGATTGGCCAGTGAGCATAGAGGGAGGTGTGTATATGCACGTGGGGCTTGGTGTGTGTGTGTATGTGTGTGTTTGTGCGTGCATTGCATACAGGTGTGTAGAAACGGGTAGAATGAAGCAGAATCGCAGCTTCATTCATGCACTGCAAGAATGAATTCAAATAGACTAAAGATTAGGGGAAGTATTGACAAAGTATGATAAGTTAGGGCAAAAGCTGCTAAATTGCTCCATAATCTGACTGACAATAATTAAAATAGTTCAATACCGAGGTCCTGGGAGTATCATGGTATTTACCTTTGACATAGACACATCAGGGCTGCACATAATTTGCTGCTATTGTGATATCAGCGTTTGCAATGCTGATATTCTGCAAGTGTGCTTTTATGCAAATAAGACTAGGTACTATTTTACAGCAAGGTTTATGAACAGTGTTAAATTTGTTTCTTGCTGGTCACTCATCAAAGACAAAAGCTTAAAGTCATTACTAAACAGTTATCACAAATAAAAAGGGCAACTGTGACATTTTTGGTCAAGTGTGATATAGCATAATCTTTGATGAAAGATATTCAAAAATTGTACTTTCAGAAATGTAATCAATATATGTAACATATCTCAGGGTGAGATTATTAAATTATACTGAAGCATTCTGTGAAACAAGTAAAAATGTTATTATTGCACCAGTCTCTTATTGACAAATTGACACAATATATCTAAACATACGGACTAAATTTAAGATTATTTGCAGGGCACCTCATCACATTAAGGTTGTCGGATAA
Organism: Hydrocynus forskahlii; assembly: GCA_037974365.1. NCBI lineage: Eukaryota > Metazoa > Chordata > Actinopteri > Characiformes > Alestidae > Hydrocynus > Hydrocynus forskahlii. Next base: position 14,321,091 of record JBBPCX010000038.1, on the reverse strand, counting down.
TTGTTGTAGGATAATGCAGTTTTTACTATATCGAAGGTATACTGCAAAAGTAGTACTTTTATTGCAGGACAAATTGTGTGCTACCTTAACCAGAATGATGTACTATTATGTACCCTCAGTGCATCTTAATGTCTTAATGCACCCTTTCCATTGGTGATAATGAACTAATTGAATACTTTTTCCAGGTAGATTTTCCCCTTAGTTGGACAAAGATCCAGTAAAGACACTTGAGACATTTTTGTGCAATATAAGATGCACATGGTTGATATTACTGTGTTGAGGGTTTATTTATAGCATCAAATAGTTTTCAGTGGTGCTCCTCCCACCCCATGTATGCATGTGTATGAAGCGTGTGCTTCCAAGTCATAGGGTTCCACACACACACAGGCGTTCAATGGAGGAGCCATGCAGTTTCTGAGAAGGCCAATCAGAGCATTTGTGGTGGTCTCCCATGACATCAGATCCACACTGCTGTGCTCATTCACATTTCCCAGCACACGACTGGGGAGGTGCAGAGTGTGTTGATGTAGTGTGTGTGTGTGTGTGTGTGTGTGTGTATGTGTGTGTTATGTTAACGTTTGCATGTGCAAGGAGGCAGGGAGGGGGATGGGATGGGAATGGACAAGTGTGGACTCCAGGCAAATGTGGTTGATCTAAAAATAGGAACATGTTAGCAGTGTGGAAAAAAAAAATAGCTACACGCATGTCCACACGCGAGTGTCCACATCAGTGTCCACACGCAATAACAAAAAAACAAAACAAACAAAAACAACCCCAAAAAAACCCCAAGCATATTTTAGTCATTGTCTAAACGTATCCAAATTAGCGGATGTAACGTTGATAACAAATTGCAAATGGCACTTGGCCTATTATTAATCCTGAAGGTCTAACATATGACACAATTGTATTTTAAGCGATTATCTTTTTGTATCAGTTTGCAACAAAAAAGTCATTTTTTTAAGATATAGCTTCTGCCAAAGTTTTTTCCAAGGTTCACCTTGAAATATGTAACTACCTTAACATTTAAGAAATGTAACATGATGGTGACAAAAATGCTACATCATTAGTACATCACTTCCACAGAAATACATGAGGCTACATCAGTACAATTATTGCCGAAGGTGAGAGACTAAAACACAAAATTGTGTTAATGTTTTTACATTTTATTCATCTTGATGCATGTATTCCTTGTATTCCTTGATTCCAGAATTATTGTACACATTTAAATCAACAGACACATAACTTTTTCCAGTGGGTTTTGCTGTTGCATATTTTGTCTGTCTCTCTGATTCAAAGATTGTCCTGAATAAGTGAGTAAGTGAATGAATAGGTTTAGGTGTAAATATACAATATACCTTATTGGAGGCCATCTCGCTGACCGAGTGGCGGGTCTGCAGGGTCTCCAGCTGGTCCAGGCACCAGTCCAGCTCCTCCAGCGTCTCAATGGCCAACTTCTGGTATGTGTCATCTGCAAAAGGACAGGTACTGATCTGAAAACAGTTGGGCAAGGACAGCAACAACAACAGCAACAACAACAACAACAACAAAAACGTTTTCCAAGGCTTCTGCTTGTTAAACTGAGAATTCACTATACTGTAGCAGCAACAGCAATGGCATAAACTCATGTAATTGTTATAATTCATTATATGCTTTGTTTCTACACTTATGTGTTCATCTTTATGGCCAGAATTTATGATTCTTTTCTAATATGTCTAAAGTGACATCAAGATTTTTCTTGAAGATTAATATGAAAAATACTCAAACTGTTTTGCATTTGCAACATAGTTATGATTCATAAACTCATATAAGACCACATTATCAAACTTGTCTTCACCCTCTATCACTTGTCATTGTCATCAAATTCTTCTTATTATTTTTCTTTTTTTTTTTTCCCCTTAATTTTTGGTTGCCTGAGGAAACATAGGGGTACTCTAATATAGAACCCACCCTGGGTTGCCATAGCAACCGTGATCCCTCTTCATGTTTGTGATCAGCCTCACCCCACACAGTGCAGAGAGAGTGAGAGCAGAAGGATGAATAAGCGCACCCTTATTTCAGCCCATCTTATTTCACTGACTGATTACTGAATGGCATGATGGTACATGCTGTTCATTCTGTGCTGGCATGCTTTGGCTCTCAGCGCAGTTTATTGCCGCCAATTGGGGCGTGGTATTTTTACCCAAACCTTCCAGCACTGTTTACAAAATAGGCCCAGTCTTCCACTATCTAGTGAAAGTGCCAAATCCCTTAGCACTGACCTGGTAAGCCTGGCTTGCACATGGATGGAGGATTGCTGCCCGATGGCCGTCTAACAGAAAAGAGAAGAAAGAAGGCAGTGAGTTCCATGAAGGTGGTCCAGTGCCATTCCTGGCATGATAATCTCTAGAATTCCTTCCATTCTGTCAGTGGCTAAAAGGGCTTGGAAATCTCAGTACAACGAATCTCTTACTTGCAACCGCTCCGATCCTGCAGATGAGTTAAAGCTGCGAAGTTACTCCGCACTGTTCGCAGACTGGCCAGAACCTAAGAGGAACCAAGGGTGGAATTTTAGTTCAGGTTTACATCTAGAGACATTTTTTGATTGTCTGCTAGACAGTGCATGAACACACACCCTGGAAAAAAATGATGCATTAAATTTACTTGAATTATGTGTCTACACCAATAAAAACATATAAAATCCACAACATTTTGGCAGTACTTGTGTTGATGTTAAATAGTTCATTCATATGGTAAATCTGCACAAATTTCAGGTAAATTCAATGCAGTGTTTTCAGTCTGTGGGATATGTGGTATAAAACCACTGCCATAATATACAGTGGATAACATAATGCCAAACACTGACCATTGTATTGCAGCAGAATATTATGGTGTAAAAATCTCACAAACCTGTGCAAATGGTGTTACAATCATGTCTTCTCCATGCCTGAAATAAGAGAGAAAATTTATGACTAAGCTCATAAAAGGCTCTGGAAAATTACACTTCATTTCTTAGTATGTTGTGGATGTTTTTTTTTCAGCTTCACAGGACCAGCAATTCTAAATACTGTTTTGGGTGGGGAATTATGCAGAACAGTGGCTTGGAGAGTTCAACCTCATGTACAGAGGGTGAGTTTATACTCTAAACCACAACACAGTGTCCTTCCCACAGGCTCAGAATATGACTCAGAATGATCCAGTAGCAGTGCAGCACAGCTGTACTTTCTGTGCAAACTGCAAAGTTCAGAGTGAGTGGTGTGGGGCAAACAAACGGACTGCTTCAGTTTACAAGACATTAGTAATACTTATCCCTCTCATGATACATAAACACCCCCCACTGAATTATATATTTACAACTTAAATGTACATTTCTGAAAATCAATGTTTTTAAATACCAAGGTCCAATATATTAATTTTAAGGGGCTAAGATTTCCAGTATCCCATAATACTGGCAATTATGATATTGTACACTCAATTTAATTTTATAAATGTTATTTCAATTTTGTACCATTTCTATTTTCTTCTAGTTAAATTATGCGCTACTAACTAGTACCTATAACTACCATAGTCACAGATTCTATTGTTTCCATATGTAAGAGACCTTAATCTAGAAAAGGCTGAATTTTTGTGTGTAATTTTAACATCAGCCTTGTAAACTGAAGCTCATTCTACTTAAACTGTGGGGCATGCACACTGGGACTTTGCTTATGGATAAAGAGAAAAGATACATGCATCATATCAAATCCTCCTAAATCAGGATGCCATTTTCTGAGGTGGTGAAGTTTTAAACAGGTTTAAGGATAGGGGTGTGTGAGTGGGTCTGGGTGATGGAAGAGATGGTGGGGATGGGAGCACACACATTATTTTATGCAGTTTGTTAAAGTAAAACAAGGTTGCCACGCGCTTATCTCACCGAGGCAGGTAACTGACTTCCCACTGTTTCAAGCCCTCTTCCCTTAAGAAAAAACAAAGGAAGAGTCTGATGACCTAACTGGGATGTTCGAGCAAAATGACATGGACGTCAGCACCATGTCAGCGATGAAGACGATAGGACAAGAGAAAGATAGACAAGGCAGTAGTTATGTCTTTCCTCTGAAATGTAGCACGTCAGCTTCATGTTCTTGATTATAATGTTAGAAGAGGTGAACTAAATTGTCAGGAACAAGTTCCCAAGTTTCAAACTGTTAGCAGGAAGCTAGGATACTGTAAACAGTATAAGAAATGTAGCTGTGTCTAGGGCTGCAACAAATATTCCAAAGGTTTAGATACATTTGATAATTAAAACCTTACAATTTTTATGATTACACCAGATGCTTGGATGGGGTATGAAACTTCTTTCCTAACTATCTTATCAGTTTTAACTCCAAGTGCACCTCAAATACATTTCCCACTATCTGGCATGCTCTTGGTTGTGTTTAATGAGTTAAAAAGACACAATTTTCTCTACACATTGTTTATCACTCACATGCTTAAACACTTCAGAAACATATGCTGATCCCCAATTTACATGCAACTTATTATAAAAACATTTTGCAATAATTTTATAGTAAAATGTATGAGTAAAAGCAAGATGATGATGATAATGATAATAATAATAATAATAATAATAATAATAATTTATGTCTTGAGGGTTTCTTATTCTTACACCTTAATAAAATTCAGTTCTAGTAAAATCCTTATTCAGAATATTTGAAAAAAGGTGATCCAACCTTCAGCCAGATAATCTGACTAAACATTACTGTTAAGTGCAGTTGACAGTGCAGGTGTCTAGTGAAGAGTAGAGTGAAGACTAGTTAGGAGATGGTGAAGGTGCAGCACTCACAATTCACTGGCAGTGGAAGAATTTCTGGACATGGCCTTGGGGGAGAGGTCGAAGTCCGAGTCGGAGCGGTACAAAAAGGACTCGCGCCGCTGGCTGTGAGGGAAGGTGGCCTGCAGGACCAGGCCAGAGCTGGGGCTGACCTGAGGGTCCAGTGGACGTCCTGTCGACAGTCCATTCTCCACATCGAAACTGAAACAGAGCAAGGACAAAGAGCCAGAGATACAGATTATGATCCTTCAGATAGATGCAGTAACAGTAATGGAACAGTAATGGAAGCTATGCATGGAGCTGCGCATCTGAATGTATTAATGTCATTTTACTTAAAGGGGTCATATCTGATTCTGTGTCCTGCTGTACTATCTGTGTCCATGCTGCATTTTCTCCTTAACAGGAGAAATGCAGGGTATTTAGACCTAATGTAGTCAGTACCACACTGATTAAATTTTTGGTTTGGTGGAACGCAAACCTATCCTGTAATGGCATCAAATATACAACACCACACATCTATCTTTAGCATTCACTGGAGGTTCAGTGGTGGCACCAACTGTTAAATGAAGTGTGAATATTACATAATCGGCACTCAATGAAGCAATTTGATTCATGGGGAGAGGAGGAGCCAATGAGGAGGCAGTGGGGGGCCGCTCTTGCTGCAGTGACGCAGATAGGCGCGTGTCGGGACTGCGCTGGGGCATGCCGACATGGGGGGGGGTGTCCTTTATTGAATGAGACCCATCTCTCCTTAGCCCCTTCTAGAGTTTTCATCTGCCATTCAAAGGGAATTTTGATGAAGGCGGCGCGAGCCTGATGACGTAGGGGGCTGTACAGTGCTACAGTACAAGTCACATGGTAAGACTGTGGAAGGCTATAAATAGCACAAGGAGCAGCCAGGGCTATTTATAGCTTTGCAGGTGAAATATGCTCCAACTCTACTGGCAATGCAGTCTTCCACATTCATAAATACACATGCATGTAGCAGCATCAGAAACCACCACTTCTGGATTTATCCTACACTATATGTTGCATTAATGGAAAAAAAGCATGTTATAAAATTTTTGCTTCTCCTTGATTCATGTATTTAATTTATTTTTATGTGTTTAATCATTATTATTAACTTATTTTTGTATTGGTGTAATTTTGGGATGGAAAACAAATGCATGGGAATGCACACCTCAGTCACACTTCTGGTGTTATTATTATGCAATTTGAACTCCATTTTGAATGTTCTTCCAACAATAAAGGCAGCACAGTTGGTGCTTTTTTTTAAACATACTGACAGAAAATATCATTTCACGTGGAAAGCTCCAGTTGCACATGCTGACCCGTTTTACCATGGAGAATGTGGGTATGCATGCATCCTGACTACACTGGGTGGGGGGGGTTAATAAGTTTAAGACCACGTTGATAAAATCTGTAAATTAGTCATTGATGATATGTTAGGAAACACAGTGGTACAACAAGAAAGCAACAGGAGTGTCTTTTCTAATAACTGAACTCTGTTCAATTCTTGAATGTCAAACAATTCTTGTTTTTAAAATAATGTAATTTTCTACCCAGTTAGTTCATTTGATCCTACTCCCACTCGCCTTCATAATGTGACTGGTGGATCAGTATGTTACTCACTGAAGGATAGAGGTCAGTACTGTAACATTGTAATGACCACTTGCAATCCCTAAAGAATAACACGTGGCACAGCTTGATTTCCAGAGGGACACCTCTCCTAATCTTTAACCAAAAGCTCGAATCACTAAAAACTACCACCTTAATTTCTCCCTGAACACACTCTTTCCATTGTTACAGTGACAATTAAGTGCATTTGAAAATATCACCACATTATTACCACATTTAAAAAAACTAAAATATGAGTGATATCAGATATCACATATATTCTTTTATATTAGCTTGTGAGTGTTATAAAAAGGGCACGAAGTCATGAAAACATTAATGTCTAAATGCTTTCTAATGTCACAGGATGTCACACTTCTCCTTCCTGTAGTTCCTGTGCTAACTGGTAATATATTTTCTCTAACCAGCTCTGTGTGCTCTATTAGAAATGCTACACATAGAAGACAACCTAACAGATAAAATAGAAGCATGTGTAACTTCACTGAAATTTACAAATTTAAAGTTCAGCTTACTCCTCAGCTGAAGAGTGACAAAGGACATCCAACTTATTCCAAGGTAATTGCCAGTAGCTGAGCTTTACTGGCACGGGGAAGAGATGACAGACATTTATTTGTCTCAGTCTTAGACACTGATGTTATCATGAAAGAACAACTTCAACAACTTCCAGATGTCTGTGTCACCATGCACCAAAAACGTTGTACATAAAAACCAACATAGAAACTCTCATCTCTTTTTGGATGCCAAACCTAAACACAGAGAGTAAATAAAGTTCAGATATACTTTGCGTGAGTTCTGTGGCCTGGTCTTGACACACCATGGCACAAATAAAAATAACTGCCTGGACAGAAAACAAAACAACAAAAGTGTGAGAATCTGAGCTTGCTCTTCATGTGGCATGAATTATAAGATCACATCTTCCTCTGTGTAAGCAAGCCTTAACAGATCATGAAAAATGTACTCCATTCTAACATCATGCTACATTTTACTGTCAGGTTCTACAAAACCCGATATTTTAAAAATGTCAAAAATCCTACCGGTTATTACGATATCACTTGTTACCAATTGAAAGCACTGTAAAAGTATCTGTTAAAGGATAAGAAATACACTGAAAATGGACAAATGTGTTACTTCGAAGTGTGTCACTAACACTTTGCAACTCTTCTCAGAAATGCATGTCTGAACATGCTTTAGATGTACAGACAGACCTACACAATGCCATCGCTGGTGCAAAAGTATCAGGCCTGGTAGACCAACCTTCTCACTGCTACAAAGAAAACTGATCACACTTGTCAAAAAATGTATATAGTATTATAAAATTACTTGCAATAAAGCAAGTGAAGGATGGGTACATCCTCTTTTAGTAATGGGGAACCAACCCAGTACTTTTGTTAGAAGAAAAGCTTGATTTCCAGTGTAAATAACTCCAAGAGCTAGTGATACACACATACACACACACACATACATATCACAGAAATATATACAGCTTATACAATTTTTGTTTAATTGTATTGCCCTTATAGACAACCCACACCTAAAAACCAAATAATTTTCCTAATGCGCAAATAATTTACTGATGCTACTACTAGAGACATGCTTGGTAGCATGGATAGTTTTTCCCCTAAATTGTTGTTAGCAACATGAAAATAATGCTAAGAGTGATAAGGGGAATGAGTGAATGGGGTTAAACTAAGTGTGCTACAAAGAATTTTTTATACTGTGCAAATAATTTACTGATGCTACTACTAGAAACTAAGTGTGCTACACTAGCTTCTGACCCTGACAGGCATATTGCTCCAGTTAATGATGGACTGCGACCAGGTGTGCATCCTGGAACAGGCCTCAGACAGCACTCTCACTTTTCCCACATAGCCAGCAAGTCTTCCTCACAAATCTGTCAGAGGATCATTCTCACGTCTGCCGCGGTATGTGACTCTTATTTCATGCCATGTTTTCTTATTGTCTTTACTGCATGGGCTTTAGTCTTCTACTTCAATCCATGCCATGATGAATGGGTGGTACGAGACACCTACTCTGCTGAGTACCAAAAATGTGTCACGCCAAACTTTAATACATAGATGACAGACATGGAACAAGGTCAGGCGCAAGACACTTGCCTCTCAAATCTCCAGTTGTTGCTATGGCTTCTGTGGGTTCCAAAACAATTGCTTTTTTTTGTTAAGAGTGACCAAACAGGCATTGTATTCCGCCAGTGGAAAGAGAAAGTGAAATGCAGAAATAAGGAAGGAGAATCAAGATTTGATTCTAAGCCATTGGGCCACTGGGTTACAGTAGGTGTTTCTGAAACGAGCAAGGATGCCTTGCAGCGCCTAGAGACTGGTCACAAATAGCCTCTGTGCACAAGGTGCTTGGGTAAGGAGAGTAGCGATGTGATGGTGCAATCAATTGGCTCTCCAGTGGTGGTCTGAGTGGACTGCTGCGCGGAGCATGGCATAATTGAGGGTAGTGCTCTTCAAAACGAGAAGCACACAGGCACTTGTCCTCTTCTCCGTCTCCACGCGAGCTGTTCTCCAAAGCCCAGTCTCTCTCCCGGATCCACTCTGCCCACTGCTGGGCCTGATTAAGCTCTCAGCAGATCCAGGCTTTATTTGGAACATCACATCGATCCTGACAGGACAGCATGCATCACTTGCCGAGCAAAAGCAATTAAGCAGCAAAGTGCCCAGCCATGGAGGCTCAATGCGCAGGCTGGGGTAAGTGTCCAGAGCAGAGAGGGCAGGCCTTTGATTTGGGGGGCAGATGTGGGTTTAAAAGGGACATTTTAATAAACATGATTAGGGCCTGGGGTGAAGAGGGTTCAACCATTTCCTCTTTGAATTAAACCATTATGAGCAAGAGTGAAACAGTAAGCATTCTTAGTGCTCTACAAAAGTTGGTTATCTTGCACAAGCCTGTCCGCTTAATTGCTTTGTCTAGGTTGTAAAACTCTGGGCAGCACACTCTTTGAACAGTGGCTTGAACAAAATGCTAGATTCATAAAAATGCCTTAAACACACACACACACACTGCGCACACACTTCTTTTAAGTCCTCCAACCGAAGCTGTGACCACAGACGCCTGTGTCACCATGCACAGCTCAGAGGCTGACGTCAGTTGAGGCTCAGTTTGCACTCTCGTCAAAGATAAATGAGCACAGCGGTGTTTGATGTCTATGAGATAAGGCTCTGAGGTCTCAACACTAAAAACAATATTTTATTTAATCTCACATTAACTCTGACTTATCAACAAGCTGTATTCCAGGGGTAAACAGCCCAGCTAACTATTGGAAGTGTAATATATATGAGCTTATTTTGAGGTCATGACTCTTGTTAAGGTTCAATCAGCAGTAGTTTCTAAAACCTAGTTTGCACACAATTATTGCCTTGTTTTAACCAGTGGCAAAACCATGTACATGTTTCTAAGAAATTCCATCAAGATAGCAAACTGGTGTATACACAAAACCACAAATGCAAAGACAATTGCTGGTGTATTCCGCTAGTTTCCTGCCATTGAATACATACAATCAGTGTTTTTAAGGAATCAATGTCCAAATAGCTCCCCATGGTGTCTTTTTTGTATAGTATGGGCACAGGCTTCTTCAACAACAGGAAATATGATATAACGGCATTTCTTGAGAAGCTCATCAGTTTGGGAGCACCCTTAATAATCTTAGGGTTTGATTCAAAATGTAGATGCTTTCTCTGTTGAAAAGGTCTTTCTCTAAGTGAAGCAAATTGCAAGCTTTCTCTTCATAGCAAGAAATCACATAGGTGTGTCATAAAATAAAGTTACGACTGTAAAAATTCATGAGGGTATCTTCTGCGGACAACATATGTCCTTTTTTCAGGGCAACTTAAACAAATAAAAGGCATATGTTTAAAATTAGTCATGTATGGTTCTTAGTTGGACCACAAAGCTGCACACTCAATTATTACTTTAAATTGGCTTTTTTACACCAACTTTAATAATCCACAATGACCACTTTAATGAATGGACAATTAAAATTGTCTTGACAATACCTATTACTTACATTGTCCGTGCGAGTCACAGTGGGTAAGACTGGTTGTTAACAGTCAATAATATAATAATCCAGATCCCATTAAATCCATTCAGCAATGAAATTCTGTGGACCCTAACTCAATGGACAGGAAAAGAGGGGGCTGTAAAACTTGCTTTAGGTATGGCTGGATATGTCTCACTTCCTGCTTGTCCCTGAGGTTTTAAAATTGTTCAGATCAACAAGTTATAGCTTGCAACAGGTTTGCCTTAGCACCAAGAATAAACCACTCCTGAGCAATTACCAGTACAGTATAAGCTGTGTCTACTCACAGTGTAGGGTCCTGTAAATTTACATGCACTAGGTCAGAGAAAATCAATCAAATGAAACTGCATCAGTTTATGAGAAATGAGCCAAGTACTTTGCCTCCTATAAGATGTGATTATCGTTAAAACCACTTGTTTTAATAGTTAATAATTAATTAATTCAAACCACTTTTGTATTATCAGAGTTATATGACTAATCATGTGTCCATGAAAGAGCTGTGTTCACAGAGTCCACTGTGGTGCGTTCATTACATATCAGCAGGAATGACGGACTATAATATGTGATGTCTAAATTTCATTACAATTTCCTGGACTTGACAAGACTTGAAAAATAGGACAGCCACATAGTTCACTTTGGAATTTTAGCTCACTTTTGTCTCCACCTGTGCATCAGAGACACGTGCTGAGAATCTGAACGTCTTTGAATGCTTGTAGTGGGAGACTTAAGATTTGGTAAGTACGTTTCTACACTACACATACACTTATCAACACTGAAGAATAACTTGATCAATCATGACACCATTGTTTGAGGTACCAGCAACAGCTATTTGCCATAAACTTGGCACACAGTGCATTCTTCAGAGGCATTATTCTTCATTACATAGAGAAAAGAGTGAATGGAATTACCGCCTGCGTTTCTGGATGATGTCTATTGGACGGTTGACGGCGCGGGGGGACCCGCAGATGCTGCCGTTTCGCACTTTGAAAGCCCGGTCGGCAGGAGGGAGAAAGACACAGTTAGTTGGCAAACTCATAGTTTCCCTATGTCTATCACTTCCCTCCTTTTTCACTCTCCAGTTTTGCACCGTTCTTCACCTTTTCCTTTCATGCGCCCTTGCCCGACCGAAGCCACATGTGGTTGCCATTTCAGACAAGTCACAAAAGAAGAACGAAGGAGTCGAGCCGCAGTGGTGTGAGTAACTGAATCCACTTTGAGTCAGTCCAGAAGCCTTAAAGTTTCCCTTGGTTTTGGCATTCATCCTCGGGAAATCAGGTTCATACAGTCTTGCTTCTTGCTATAATGATCTGTGTCATATGTCCTTTCTTTCTCCTTTTCTGCTGCAATTACTGTAGTACAGGCTACCGAGAACGCTCAGCCCGGCGCAGGCTTTACATGTGCAGGTCGAGGCGCATGGCTCCAAAGAGAAAGTGAGAAGAGCGAGAGAGAGAGCTAAGACCATCCAGACAGAGGTAGAAGGCTAATAAAAGCTGCAGTGGCTTTCCTCTTGGTCACTTCACTTCCTGTGCTGTGGTGCTGATCCATAGTGTTGGTGATCCTGTTGAGCTGTTTCATGCGCTCTCTCTCCCTCTCTTCCGCTGTTACAGCTTTGCTTTCTTCTCTCCGTCTTACCCAGAACGCCCCCACCCCCTTCTCCTTTCCCCTCTCGCAGCTCTGGCTGTCTCTGACAGCTGAACTCATATGTGAATGAAGCCTCTTGCCAGCACACTTACCCAATATAGAGTGCAAGCGTGTGTGTGTGTGTCCACTTCTGTGTTTGCGGCTGTGTGCACGTGTGTTCTTGTGTTCTTGAACAAGTGCCAATTGAATGCTGTGAGGTCAGTGAGATTGGTTGGGGGGGGGGGGGTGGAACACCACAGGATGAACGGCTCCAGTCTTCCTGGAATGTCTCCAGCATATTAACTCTTTACTCTTTATGCTTTGTTGAACAAAAACAGCAGTTCCCGGCCCGTCCACCCAGAAAAAAATAATAAAATCGGTAACTTTACAGGAGAAGGAGAACAACTTTCTTAACTTTTAATGGAAGTTAATGGGACAAGATTGGGAATATCTGTAATGCTCATCCAAAAATTCCTCAAATACTTAAATAAAGGTATAAAAGGCATGAAGGTCAGTAGACATTTTGGTAAGTACAAAAAACAACAAAAGCACATACAAAGTTTTGTCTCCACAGTGACAATGAATACAAGCATCAACACTTAATAAGACATTTCTGTAACACTGTAGGGCATTATTCATACGCCTACACGACACCTATATAAGCCTTTTATGATGAACATCAAGCTATACAGTAACACAGGCTAGGGTGAAATGACATGAAAACAGACTACAGGAGGCCTTACGCCAAATGATGCTGTTGGAATAAGTCTCTATGAAGTTCAATTAAAGCCCTTCTGTTGCCTTAAAAATCCTGTTTTGAAGTGAAGTCTAAAGTAAACCTACCCTAACCTTAGCCAAAAAGAAATAGTTTTGCCCTCACAGTTTTAAAAATGTGAAAACATATTGTTGGTCCTAAAATTATAACCTACTGTGCTTGAGCAGTATGATGGTATAACATGGCATGTAGAAATACCAACTGTATGAATTCTAATAACGCTCCCTCACTCCACCACCCCTGTCAACAAAACGAAAACACCATAACGTCCAAAAATGCTGGCGCAGTCAACTGAGCCAAACAAGACTAAACGACAGCACTGGCGCCCCTCCCCCTGGCCAACAGAACAATACTGTCACATACCGTATGCATCTGCACGGGTATGACTGTATGAAAGTTTGGATACCAACCATAGTCTATAAGCTCTGTTTTTCACTAGTTTCTCTAATTTCACTGAATCCAATTGATTCAAATGTATATATCAGTTCTAAATGAAATTGGTATACACAGTTACTGTCAATATGGAGTAAACTGTAAAACAAAATTTTGTTGATTGTAATACTTTATTCATGTAAGTTTCAAAGATGAACACATACATATCTGACATCATCACACATAGGTGTCACTTACGCTGCCCACTGCTCTTTGTTGTGGTCCGTTTTGGAAATATCTGTAAATTGTCTCTCCTTGGACTGACACATACAATCACTCAGCATACAGAAGATGACGAACAAGCTCCCAACTGCCTCAGATGTTCGAGCACCAATTGTCCGTCCATTTTGCCATTTCCCCAAACTTGTGTTTGTGAATCTATGCAACACTTTGCTGTTGAATTGATGAAGCAAAGAACATTTGCTGAACACATTTTGTTTTTTCAGTAATGGCTAGGTTAGTAAAACCAGCCACTGTATTTATTTTGTTTATTAAATAGCTAAACCAGCGTATACCAGGTGTTCCTATTACAGGCATGACCTCATCCACATAATGATGTGCAACTTTGGAGGTAAATTCAATGTCTTTTCTGAAAGACAAAAAGTCCTGATGTACTAACACCATGTATTTCTATATTACATTGTGCTACACAATTGATATACATTGATATGATTACTTTACTTGATATATCAAGTAAATTAAATACTGTTTGAAATACATACACACACACACACACACACACACACCCAGCTACACACTTGCACATGGCATTACCAACGTGCATCCCCAAAGTTACCCCATGTTGTGCCTAGCTGCCTAACTTTGATCAATTATCAATCAATGTTAATTTCGTTACTCTTAATTTAGTTAATATAAAAACTTAATAATTTGTAACATGAACCCCAATACAGGTCACCTTCATCTGGGGTTGAGATACATGTGAAATCAATGAGTGGCGAGAGCGGGCGATGGACGCGGGTGGAAGCTTTAATTACATGGAGCTTTACATTACAGACTTTAGCTGCCCAGTTCCCTCAGGGCTGAAACGGAGCGCTGCTGAAATGAGGATAAATATTTGCCCAGGCAGAAGTGTTAAAGGGGCCTGAAGGGGTGTCTTTCTCCCCCAACTGTTTCCGGTCAACCACACACTGCGGGGGGGTGAACCCCTGAGAAGGAGCACACATTCATACAGACAACAAACACACACACACACACACACACACACACACACACACACACACACACAAAATATGCTAGCATACTGTGAGAACACATCTCTCCACACATAAAAATGTGCATGCACATTTTGTTTATTTTGTGTAATTAAAAAAACAAAAGTACACGTCTGCTACAGAGAACTTACTTTCATATATCTTCCGTATTTAGCGCACAGTTTAACTATATGTATATCCAGAAATTGTTCAACACAAACAGTGCAGGTACAGGTAACATAATATGTCATTTGACCAGGAGTACACCAACTTTATGTATGTGCACATGCCTTCTTGCGCACATGAATATGTGCGAACACACACACAGGTCATACTGTCCCAGGTCATTGGCTTGACATATATTATAAAGGTTTCCATTTCCAAAACTGTAAGCTTCAGAGAGCACAGCGCCCAGTAGGAGTGGGTAACTTTTTCCAGAGCCACAGAAATTTCTTGTAGAATCTATACAATATCTCTTGTTTTGTCTGTAAATTTTCCATTTAGATTTAGAAGCTTTAGCAGTTAGTTGTCATTAGAGCTAGAAGTTAATCAGTTACCTCACGATTACTGTAGTTTTAACAGTTCAGTGAACTGAATGAAAAGGTGAAATTCAGTGTTACTAAAATCCACAAATCTTTATGAA
The DNA here is from genome assembly GCA_037974365.1 of Hydrocynus forskahlii. Classification (NCBI taxonomy): domain Eukaryota; kingdom Metazoa; phylum Chordata; class Actinopteri; order Characiformes; family Alestidae; genus Hydrocynus; species Hydrocynus forskahlii. The sequence goes on along the minus strand of JBBPCX010000038.1, from coordinate 14,305,950 downwards.
AAGATATTACAAACCCTGTATCTCTAAAATTAGGATTGTACAAGAACAGGGAAAATATAAGATTTGAGATATAAAATATAATCTCATATAAAATTTCAATTGAAATTATTCTGGACATCTTCTATTGGTCCATTCATCATGAAATAAAAAAGGAAAACTAATTACCTAATGGTTTCCTATGACACAATATAAAAAACTGAACCAAAATTTGAATATATTTATTCTTGTCATGCACATTCTGTCTTGTGGTGCTTGTACAGGTCTGAATGTAACTAGCATTGTGTGAGCATACACCTGAGAACTGATGCAAAGTAGTTTATTGCACAATGCTGCACAGTGTTGCAAGATACAGTACAGTATCTTCTCTGGCTAAGGAAATAGTGCCACCCAGTGTGTGCTGCTTACATCAGCTGTTCCACTGTGTCTCAGTGATTCATGAAGTCAGAACACTGTTTGAAAAACACCTGTGTGTGCCTGACCCAATACAAAATAATGAATTCACACACAATGGAACAATTCAAATCTGGCCTAAAATCATGTGAAACATGCATTCTCACACCCTTACACCATTCTTCAGTATCCTAACATATTAACATCTTATACTAACATTTAAACATTTATTCTGAAAGACTGTTGGGATAATAAAGGATACTTAATTTTTCACCAAACTGCACACCCTTGAATTTTGAAGTTGCTAGTTCTAACTGCATTAATGCTTGTTTACATTTAGTCTACTAAATGTAACTAGATTTGCATCACGTTATTCCACAACAGCAGCTTTTATTGCTTCTAAAACTACAATATATTCAGAGTTAAAGAGGAATTTCACTATATATTTTTACATTTCAACATAATTCAGAACAGTTTAAATCAAGTTGCCTGGACGCAGTCCTCGGTATAATTATAACTTCTGATTACACTGGTATCTTACTGATTCAGACTGTTTTTCAGTAGTGGCAATAGGAACTAACAGAGCTGTGATGTCTGCAACACAATCACAGTCATTTTATTTACCATCCAAATCCACCAGTGAAGCTACAGATGTCCTCAAGTTTTTACAAACAATGTTGACAGTAGTAAAATAGTGGTAAATCTAAAAAACTAAGTTTGTTCTGCATGTACCATAAACTGATAAAAAAATGGTGTTTTAGACCAAAATTTTCCAAGGCAATATTTGTATAACAATTTCTTAGGCATCAGACAGTGTATTCATAACCAATTCATGTAATAGCTTGCTGTGAGTGAGTTTTTAGAGGCAAAGTTTCTCTAGAACAGAGCGTTTCACTATCCAAAGGACTGTTTACATCCTAACAGCTGAAATAATTTTACACTTTTAAACCTAAAATACAGAGAACATTAGTTAGACTGCTAAGTGTAAAGTCACAGGAGTGTCATATCTGCTCCGAGACAAAAGGATGAGCGCAGAATCTTGGTGGAAGTTATCACTGTTATGACGCACACAGCATGATACAGTGAAGAGCAATAAATCAAGGTCATTTAGATTACTGTATCCAGACAGAAGCTTCTTTGAGACGCAATGGCACTGTGTAGGCCTTTGTACAACATGAGAAATGTGTTGTTTCTAAAAAAGATGCATAGAGACCTGATAAAAATGCAACACTTTTCTTTTCTTACTCTCCCTTTTCCCTCCTTCTACATCCAAGAAACTGAATCCAGCTAATTAACAGCTACTGCTATGAAGAAATGACGTGGACGTCGTCACGTGTTTCAATTATTTCACTGATACTGACATTAATAAAATACATCATAATCATCACATTTTTCAGTTTACTTAGAACTGGTAATAACTGTGAACATGTAACATATTTCGTTCATATCGGTATTAAAGATTTAACCTAGACATTCAGAAAAAAGTCCTTGCAATGCTTCACTTTTTCAGAATACAAACACATACAAACAAATGTATTCTAATATATTTACAATAAAATGCTTAAGTGCACTTTAAACAAGTTTATAGCAGTGCAGCCTACCTCTTTACATGCCAACAACAGTAAACACAGGACACTCAGTACCTGACTTCATGCTGTAAGGGTATGTGTGAGAAAAAGTGGAGAAAGGCGGCTGTATATTAGTTCATTTGAAAACAAATATTAAACACTTACCTAAAATCTATATAAGTACCTTGGTTCATTTGTGATTCGTAGCAGAATTAATAATTCAACCAGAAGGGGTCACTATTACTCCCTTAACTGCAAGTTAAAAAAAAAAAATCAAACGCTTTCACTGAAGGTCAGTGCCTACAGATATAGCTCTCATGCTGCTTACATTACAGCTATTAACATACAAGCCAGTCACAGTTTTCTGAGGGTGCTTATGCAGCAGTTAAAGAGGATTTACACTTATCTATAGTTCACTACTTGTTACACACTTAGGCCCACATAAATAGGGCCATCAAGAGTGAGGGAAACAGAACGATATAGCTGAAACTGGATTTGCTCATTAGAGGATTGATTGGAAGGTCAGGCGTGCTGTGATGGGATGAGGCACTGACGCAGGCAGACTCTGTAATCAGACTGCTGCGCGCTCTCTGGGAACTGGTCCAGACTCTAGAAGTTATTTTAGGACCAGTTGCACACACTGTTATCATTTTATTAATTGTCTCACTCCTTTTTTCCAATACATGCTAAGACCAATGAGGCATACGTTCAGTGTGTTTGTGTGCTGTCTGAGAGAGAATCAGAGCACGATTGATAGTAATGGAACAATATGCAAGTGTTGTAGTACGATGGAATGTGTTTAAAGTCCGGAGTTTTCTGAGCTCAATATTTTATTAGACCACAGACTGGCAATTCCCTTCATTACTGTTGTCTAATGAGACAGAAATGTGAATTTAAATAAACGGCCAGAACCTCCATCAGTTGCATCTAAAATCTGCATTGTGTATTTCAAAGACTAGGAAAAAGACAAGGCACCAGTTTGATACCAGAGAAAATGCTTGTGTGTGTGTGTGTGTGTGTGTGTATGTATGAATTTCAGGATGAAAGGAACAGTTCAGCAAAAAATCCAATTTACAGACACCACTAACCCTAGGTGTTATTAATCAAGAGTGCAAATTTTGCTACCTTATTTCAGGACTGAAGCTGTGTGCTTCACATATATAATAAACACTTGAACTTGAACAGTCATTTAAATAGCTCAGCTCTGCATCTCCAAAACCTCCCTCAACCTGCTCAAACTGCATCCAGACCTTCATTAAGGTGGAGCAGACCTGTCAATGTGATTTAGGATAGGGTATGACTAAGTGTAAAGTATGAAACTGAACAAAACAACTCCAGGGATAGGATTTGTTAATTGAAGAACTAAGTCCTAAGTCCTGAATGTGGTTTGATCAGGTTGAGAGAACTTTTGGTCATGTATTTCTATGCAAACAGTTTGGGCTATTGGAATGACTTTTGGGTTATTAGACATCAAACTTGTCATATCTGTTCGGCTATCTTTGGGTTGAGTAGAAAATTATGTACATTTGATTTTTTGTGGAACTGTTTATTTAAATTACAGAAGTTGCTATTATTGCACTATTATCTATTCCCATGTTGTTTTTGTTAACATATAAAGTTGGTTAACATATAAAAAATAACTGCAAAGCACTGTTCTTTTTATATAAGTTGTAAGACTGTTACATAAACTGAACAAAAACCAGGAATTTAACCAGACGGCCAGGCCCTTCAGACCTTAAAATAGCTAGTGTACCACCTTCTTTATTGCATAACCACAAACCTTGGGCAGGAGTTTTAGAATATTTTCCCCAAACCTCAATCCTAAACTTAATCTAATCTCATTCCAGACCCTAGATGAGACCCTAACCTACATTATTTATATCTGTAGAGTGCAGTACATTTCAGTGGATAGTTTGTTAACAATCCAAGCATCTGCAGACCATCCACTGGGGACTATCCAAATAACACAGGACCTAATGTTCTGAATCATTTTTATCTGATGGAAGGGTACCCAGCAGCATAGATCTTTATAAGGAGAAAGCTAAGCACAGAGACTACAGTCTGCTGCAAGGTCCTAGGAGTTTCACAGGAGAGGCTGCTGTCTCTTATCAAGGGACACTGGACACATCACTTTTTAATTAATGAGCAATTCAGAAAAAATATAACCTGATAAATGAAGACGTTTTCATGGCACACGACATGAATCTCGATAATTTGATTTTCTGAGGTTTGCGGACAAGTTGGAGCAGACTAAATGTACCAGCAGAAGAGTACAGCCCTCAAAACCGATATGTGTAATGACTTTTCAATTCAATATTTGCAAAATGAACTATTTAAGAAAGAAGGTATGGGAAAGATGTAACATTTGGTCAAAATTAAGACCTTCATGAAAATGATCTACAAACAGTATATTAAATAAACCTAAAAAGTTACTTGATTTTGTCTCCTCTGACCACTAGATTCCATTTGTAGTTCCAATGACATTTTGCAAAGTTGAGGTGCTGCAGTTTTGTGGCTTGCACTTAGGAAAGACTTTTTCATGGAACTCTTTTAAAATGCTCCTGGTCCTAGAGGTGGTGTCTGAAACTAAACTGTGCAGTTCTAAAACTGTTATATAATCTTTGGGTTCTTCTTTACCTGCTTTACCATCTTTTTCACTGTGTGTGCCCCATAATGTTTGCCAATGCGTTTCAAGCGACTACGATTTTTTTAAATGACTGTTTCCTAATCTGTTCCGGTCCACAACCTTCCAGCTGTTTTGAGCTTTTGGGTTTTACCATGGGTGACAAAAGGATTTTACATGTGTGTAACCCTCATAATTATACAGCAGGAAGGAAGAAAGTTGTTTACAGGCCCTCTATAAATTGGTTAAATCTGTTTTTTTTATGATGATGATGATATATCCAGTGCTATGGAAGTACTGACCATACCCGTGTTATATTGAGACAAGCATATATGATGTAATTAATCACAGCATTGATAACATATGTCATATTGCCCACTGCTATGTCAGGTATATTACACAAGATATGTTACTATGCTGCTCTGTGTAAAAGAGGACCTGTCATTTGCACTATGCTGTGCTGCTTTTATGGTTCACATCTATTTTGCACAGTACATCTACTGACCTCCACTTTACCCACATTTAACTATCTGCCTATTGTCTATTCTATCTATTTACATTTGTATTTATATAGACATTTTAGCGTTGAGGTTTACAGTGTTGTACACTTATTTATACTGTTCTGCTTTCTACATAAGTCTCAGCCACTTGTCCTGTGTGATGAGCTCATAACACATGCCAATGCCTTGTCAACCTTAATGAAGTGAAGTCTGATACATAAGCAGAATTTCAACAAGTTCACATGATATCTCAAAATCCTCTCAGTTGTTTAGAAGTTATTGTAGTTGTTAACTGCTTTGCATGTGTGTGTGCATGTGTGTGTGTGTGTAGGGGGTTATGGACATTTTTGTGGGGGCTGAAGGCTACTGCCTGGCCCAGAGAGGCTCTGAAGGAATTGCTGCGCTCTCTTGGGGCGGATAATCAAATTGCAGCCTCCTCATGCACTGGCTCATGCACTTTGAAGGGCTCCAGCTTTGATGCTTCCATGTGCTTGTGACATCAGCACATCTGGAAGAGATTAGAGTTGGAAAGAGGGTCCACTGGGGGAGAGCAGGCCCGCCTTGCTCTAAAAAAGGACACATCTAATAATAACCTAGCTGGCCATGTACAGTTTTATTATTACATCTGCCTGTTTTACTTTATGAACAACAGGGGGATGTTGACACTGATATTACTCATATTATCAGGTTTCAAACTCAAGGTACCCTGACATCAGTCAGTATACCACCTTTTTTAATTGGAACAGTTGAATATATGACTACATATTAAAATATGTGCATCTGTTATTGCTTAACAGACTTTTTAGCTTTTTTAGATATATTTATATTATATGTAAAGCATTATATGATGACACAGAAAGGTTGGATATATCAGTACCTTGCAACCTGTTCAGATCATTTTCAGGGCTACATTTGCATACTTTGCAGATCCATGGAGCAGCTTCATAGAACCTTGGGTAAACCAAGCAAATGGGACAACACTGTGCTTTTTGTTAAATAATGTGAGGACCAGTGCATTGGATATTCTCTCATACTCTGACATCACTGCCTTTCTGCTGTGCCAGGCTGACAGTGGGACCATGGTGCCTTCATCCAAACCCTTCCCCCAACTCGCACACGCACAAACACATACACAATTGGTGTTGAAAGCAGCCAAACATTGATTCTCCATCTCCCCCTTAACCCAAATGTCA
>JBBPCX010000038.1:14278666-14290572 GCA_037974365.1 Hydrocynus forskahlii | reverse complement strand
GATGGGGGTGGGGGGGGGGTTGACATGGAAGCCCACAGCGGACCAATCAGTCAGAGGAACAGGAAGGAAAAAAGTTTGCTCTATAATAATTTCCTTTCTCAGCCCATCTATGTATAAACATTAACCACCCCCAATCTCCCCCTTCTCTTCTAGCCCTCTGGCACTTATTTCCAAAGCATAATCTGTTGCAGGTCTGTCTCAGGCCAGAGCACACACTTTCTCCCAGTCTGCCTCACCACATCTTAGCGTTTACAAGACTCGGTCATATGAGAGCCCCCCCCAGCTGAGTCACAATGGAATAGTGTCAGGCCTCTCTCGATTTGCGTGTATTTTAAAAGTAATAAGAAGCATTGCAGATCATTGCTGCTTTTAAAGAGCATGGTATCTAGTCTCTCATGTAATATATCTTTCAAGTATATTTAGTCTTGTTTTATTGGGTCATTAACTGCTATTGTTTCCAATCGTCATCCTAAGCCTTACATAGCAATCTGTGCACTTTGCACTTTGTGACTAATATATCAATCAAGTCATCTTATTCAAAAAGCCAAACATGAATAGTCCGAACAGATAAAAAATTACAGATACATTCACTTGGCAAGATTACTGTTATAAGCTATATAATATTTTTGTGTCCATTTTTACAAATAGAAATACATCATACAGAAACCAAATCAGTAAGACTTTGAGTATCAACGCAGCTTACGTGTGTAATAATTTCTCTGCAGTGGTTTACATTAAACCACTGACAGGCAATGTGAATAACACTGATTATCTCTTTACAATGGCAATGTCAAGTGGTGTGGTATTAGACAGCATGTGGACCATCAGTTCTCGACATTGGAAGCAGGAAGTGTAGAGATCTGAGTGACTTTGACAAGCCCAAATTGTGATGGCTAGACAGCTGGTTCAGAGCAGGTTTTGTGGGGTACTTCCAGAATGCAATGGCTAGTGCCTACCAAAATTGGTCAAATGAAGAACAGCTGGTGAACCTGCAACAGAGACATGGATGCCTGAAGGCTTACTAATGTGCATGGAGAGTGAAGGCTAGCCCATCTGGTCCAATCTCACAGAAGAGTTACTGTACCACAAGTTGCTGAAAAAGTAAATGCTGGCTATAATAGAAAGGTATTAGAACACACTGCACATTGAGTCCCTATATTGACCCCTGTCCATTGCTGAAAGCGCCTTCTTTCAGTAGGCAAATGCGCAGTACCACACTGCAAAAATTGTCCATGAACAATATAAGGGGTTGACTTGATCTTCGAATTTCCTAGATCCCATTCTGATTGAGCATATGTGGGATGTGCTGGACCAACTAGTCTGATTCACGGAGGCCCAACCTCACAACTTACAGTACTTAAAACAATATGCCTTCAGAGGTCTTCTGTAAGCATACCTTCAGAGGTCTTGTGGAAGTCATGCTTTGATGGATCAGAGCTGTTTTGGTGGCATGAGAAGGACCCACACAATATAAGGGAGGTTGTTTTAATATCAGGGCTGATCATTACTTGTTTGCTCCAGTATAAAACTAAAGATACAAGATACTACACATCTTGATCAGCTACATTTGAGGGAAGATTAAAAATTCAGTAAATTAGCTGTTTTTTGTTTGCTGAGCTATCACTTCAAGTTCATTGTTACATTCATGAATAAAACAAAGAAAGGACAACAAATAAAACAAGTAAATATCTGCTTATGTCACATAAAAGTGTTGTTTGGTCACAGCTGAGCACTGCAGTGTAATAAAAATCAAGCACTCTTGGTAAGTACAAAGCACTCAGGGATCTTGGGAACAGATCTGTCTACCTATTCAACCACAACTGATGTGTGAATACTTGCCAAATCCAACCAGCAGGTGGGGCTCCCAGTGAATATTCCCAGTCCAGCCTTACACAAAGCTTAAACTCTTAAGACATGTGGGGGAAATACAGAGTACTGAATTTATGTTACATTGGTTCCAAATTGAGACAAAAAATCTATAAACATAATTTGGCCTTTGAGTGTACTTGCTTTTGTCAGTAAATCTATTTGTGTCATCTCTTTTATTCATAAGGAACTATTTATACATGAAGGAAATTTCAATGTTTTTATGTATTTTTGTGTACATCAGCTCTCTCAGACTCTTGGCTTTACAGATACACATATACACAATTTATGGTACAGGACAATTTTTGAGGAGGAGGGTTCTACCAAATGCTCCACCCTCTGGAGAGATGAGAAATCCTGAGCTTTTAATTACATGGCTCACTGAGGCCTGTCTTTGAAGCCTTGTAAAGCAGTAATGAATTTATTATCAAGCACCATGTCTCTCACTGTTGTTAAAATGAAACAAGAATAAAAGACTCAATCTCATTCATTCAACTGATAAAACAGTATTCATGCCTAACTCACTTGGTTCCAAAATAATCCTGTCATAAAACAATCCATTTGGTCATGGCGTGAATTTTGGGGACAAAATAACAATCATAAGAACAATGGGAACAGGTCATCCAGTAGCTATTTTTCTAGATACAGTATCTTCACACACAGCTATAGTGGCTATGCACAAGTAGGCATGTTCTAACTATCCACTTCTGTTTTGGGGAAGATTTCTTCCAAAAGCAGATGAACGGAAGGTGCCTTTAACCTTTACAAGCGGCAGTTATCACAGTTGATAATGAAAGCATGGTGTAACATGATATTAATTATTTCACAGTCTTTCAAGAAATTCAAGTGTTTGTAAGTAGCAGATGAGTTGCTCTTATGATCTGAATGTGTGTACAGTCATTCTTTTTGCAAAAAAAAAAAAGTAACATATTTAATGTACATATTTTATATCTTTATTTGACATTGTGAGAAAAGACATTGACACTCAAAATCCATATAAATTAAATGAATTATTCAAAGTAATTAACAACAGTTCATTATGTACATTGCATTTAAATAATAAATAGTAATAAATAGGAGTAAAAATGACTGTAATATCCGTCATTGGGTGGATGGGCTCCACAAGCAGCCAATAAAGTCAATAGCCAATAAAGCCCATTTACTCTTCAAGGCAAAGTAGCCATGCACCTAAATAAAATACATGAAGGAACGTAGTAAGGTGCTAATGCCCACATTTGCCTTAAAATGACAAAAGTAAGACTGTATAATGAGGACCCCTGGACCGGCTATCAAGAATATCTACTCAAAAGCCTGAAGAAACTATAGAGAAATCTGCATCTGAGTCACAGACAAGAGGTGTGAGCTGATTGGACAGCTGTGCTGAACGCCTCTATTCGGTACCCCACCTGACTGGGAGTCTCAAGGCCATCGCCGTAGAAACACATTCTCTCATCTGTGTATAGCCTCTAAATCACAAAGCCTTACAATAAGAATGTGTGCGAGAGTGATTTCATCATAAACAGTCTGGCATTTTATCTACGACAGTAAATCTAAGTGATGGAAGATTGAGCTGCACTAGACAGAAGGCTGGATATTTTGACCAAAAGCTGTTTACGTTTAAGGCATTTAGCGTACATCAGTGCTTTAGTAGTCCACATCTGTTCCTCATACCTGTAAAGCTATCCTGTTGCTGGTGTTGCTGCTAAGGCAGAGTAAGTCAGTGGATGACGGTAAAAAAGTCTGAATCTTTATTTACCCCTTTAATCCCAAGTCAAACAAGCAACTATTTCTAATGTTTAATCTACACGTCTCTGTTAATATTAGTTTAATTTATTTTGTGTATATCAAAAAACATGACCTAACTAGGCTAAAAATTGGATTTTTATTTTATAATCACTAGATAACATTATTGTTACCTAGTGAAAATTACAAATAGGTGTATAGGTCTTTTCTCATTCCTCCAATAATAAGCCCTTATTAATCTGAACTGTATTCTGAAAGTGCTCAGAAACTAATGTAGTGTTTTCAAAAATAAAAAGACAGCATCATCTTTCTTTTATATTGTGAGAGAAAACATGGTAGCGCATCAATTCCACATGCTGATCCATTTGATTACACCCAGCACGTACATGCACACATGTGAACTGCTGTTGTAACTAAATTATATAGAGATTAAGGGGATAAAGGTAAAGTCTGTGAATGTATTGCAAAAGAGATTTGGCATGAAAGGAATAACAGGAACTGAATTCGTAATAGAAAGGTATGTTTCCAGTAATGTAGGTGGGAGCACTAATGTTTCCACTCCGTGTCTCACCACTGAATTGAGTCATCTGTTGAATTGCAACATGTTACTAGTGGCTTCCACGGCTGCTGTGAAATCAAACCTTAATGCGGCCTGTCAGTCTGATACAGCCGGTAACATCACCTAGGCAACAGGGACTGTTGAAAAGCCGACATATTTGTATTTAAGGTTTAAAAAAGGACAGCTGCTGAAGAAGTGTCAGTGACCTTCAGTGCACCTGAATTCATGGGTTCTCAGTAGGCTTTTAAAAGGTCTGGACAATGGTTTGGTGAAAAAAAAGAAAAAAACAGGCATTGGAGAAGTGTGTCGGCTAAAACCACAGGGGAACACACACACAAACACAAACACAGCACAGACCTGCATGCTTCCAATCTTCTTGACTTTTACCCCATTTAGGTGGCCCACTTGGAACTAGGACTAAAGATGAAATAAGGATACAGTAGTAAAATCTTGTAAAGACTTATGTCAAATAAGGAAGCTACAACTGAGAATAATTCTGATTGGGAGGAAAATTTCTTCAACAATGTTTAAACAAAAAAACAAACCAAAAAAAAAAGTCAAAACAATGCTTCATAAATATTGCCCTCTAGTGAAGGAGAAGAATGGTGCAAGCAGACAAGGGGAAAAACAATAATAAATCTAACTAGAAGCCATGTGTTTTAGAAGCTGCAATGCAGATTAAAAATAATGCACCCCTGCAGAAAAAGCCAGGAAATTAAAGCAGATCAAAGTTGTGCTTGAACCCTCTCTGATAAGTGATGTTTTTAATCAATATGTCTCAAGCTGTGGTTTAGACCAACACCCTGCCATTATCTCTGGAGAACATCATGTTGACGGAACAAAGCTGTGCGCTTGCGAGGCGGGCAAATCATGCATAAACACTCTCTGCAACTGACAAACAAGAGAACTTTGGAAACCATCTTCAAGGCAAGATGGATCAATGATGGAGATTGTCACTCAGGCCACCAGTGGGACAATAACCCGATCAATTAATTTATCTGTTAATGAAAATGGAGTTGACCACACTCAAGTGAAATAACACAATCTAACAAATTAATGGAGGCACTCGTATTTAACTTTTTAATCTGATAGTAGATTTTGGCACTAAAACATTTACTCACTAAAGCTGAAGTATCGGACTTCATGCAGAATAACAGAGGAGCATTGCACAGCCGTTAGAACAAAAGAACAAAAACATCTGCAAAATGAATGTTACATAATGTGATGTGAAAAACACTCCCTTGGAGTACTGAACACATACAGTTAAGAATACTAAGATAAAACAGAAATTAAGTAATGAGAATGTAGTGCTTGTTATTTAGAAATATATGCATGTAATAATAATTCAGACTGCATGTGATATTTGAGTAGGAAAATACTTTTTCTGGGGGAATTAGTGTTTTTTATCAGCATCATTTGTTGTTTGTTGCAATATTAGAACCATGTGCGAAATGAGAGAATGCTTCAGAAAAGTATAAAAGATGAGAGGAAGACCGCTGGTACACGGAAAGCATTGAATTGTGACTTCAAGTTGCCGGCTTAAAAGACTAGCATTAGTAATACAGGGTCAGTTCAGGTAAATAGAGAAGTGAAGCTTTTTGATGTCTCTGTGAGGCACTGGTGATGGTGACTCATAAGAAAAAATATTTCTTTGATAAAAATAAAAGGTGTGCTGGGATACTTCCAAAGATAGTGAAGTACATTAACACAATGCAGAAAAATGACAGGTTGAAAGCAAGATTCAGCTTATATAGAGAATGGTAATAATGTACAACAGGGGTGCTACAGTAAAAAATATCAGAGCATTCAGCAAAAAAAACAGAAAAAAGAAAAAAGAAAAAAAAAACCACACAAAGTAATACTTCTGAAATAAGAAAACCCCCGACATGTGCATTTAATTTGGTGTGCTGCATTGCCATTATCCTTCAACAATAGTTTTAAACAATATCTTTATTATTTAATTAGGACACTGTTTATTTTTAAGTGGGTGAAGTTTTTAAGTACAAAACATCTTTGCACATTACCTTGAATAAAAAGTAAATTGTTCATTTTTTTAGGCCATAGTGTTACTGAAGGTGATGGGTTTCATAGGGTTAACTCTAAAGAACAAAGAACAAAAACAGAACATAAAACCCTACACATAACTAATTTGATAATGAATTTTTGAGAACCTGACCATGATAGAAAAACAAGTTTTTACAATAGCACGATCACTACTTATTATCAGTCAATTTCAGTTACATACACTTGATGGCGTCATTTAGAATGTAATAGCATTGTCATCATTTAGTCCCACGCACAAATGACCGCAATCTAGTAGGTTACACTGTGACTTAGAAGTAATGCTGAGCAATCAGAAACAGAACTGCTGAGGAGTGCATCGGTTTACAACAGTGTAAAGTACAACTTGGTTTTATTGCTTATTGTGGATTTTATACTTCATCTTATTGTGTGGACAAACAAGAAGACAGTACAGAGACTCAGTGAAGTACTCTAGGTGCAGAGTAAGTGTCTAATAATCAGTATCACATCAGGGTTCCACTCACAGCATGTAAGGAGGGAGGGGGGATTGGGGGTGTGAAGCCCATCACCACAGGAGCTTCATTCTCATTTACATGTCATGAAAAGGTGGGAAAAGTCAATTCCTTTTTCCCATTCATATTCTGCTGTGGCTAGACTGAAGATAAGATTGTTAAGCATTCAACTTTATATATACATAACATAACATCCATAATGCACACCTCCAAATCCAAATAATGAAGGCATATTAAACAACGTACTGCCTGCATGCCATTCTACAGCAGATTGTGGAGAACAAAACTTATCCGGTAGAAGTAGTTCCTATAGCAGTCCAACGATAGCCAAATGAAAAACTACCCACACACACCTCAGCTGCCACACATCTCTTAAGTGGCCATTTTTGTACCGTGTGAACACACCACAGCACAGCACACAGTAGGAACACTGTGAAATTGCTCTCTGCATTTAACCCATTTACCAAGTGAAGTGAAGCAGCAGGCAGCCAGGAACACAGCGCCCAGAGAATATGACATATATTAGAGAAATACTGGTCAGTTGAGTGATCTTTGAGGCTGAACGTACAGCTTATTGTTCTGCTTATTTCTAAATGAATGAAAACAGTTTGCATTAAAAAAATAACATTACAGTCTATGAACTTGTTCTATTATTTAAAAAACTGAGGTAACAGATTGTCATTATGCTCACAGGGACTTATATTTTGACTTTGTTTTGCTGTATTTTAAAGGATGCTATGTGTTCTAGGGAAATCAAATTTGTAATAGAAAAAGAGAATGGGAATCGTATTTCAAATTTGCTTGTCTAATGTCCCTGAAAAGCATTTCTTATGTTAGAAAGTACAAAATAAATAGTATAATAAAAATAAAATTAGAAGTAGTTTTTTTCCACTTAGGCTATATTCAGACATTCAAAGCTTAAGCCTAAGCCTCCCCCAAAAAGAAAATAAGAAAAATCCTTGCTAGCAGGGAGGGAGAGGAGGTACAGTCAGGCAGCATTTAGCCACCAGGCAGCTTTATTAACCTTCACCAATGGGCCAGGCTTAGAATGGCATGTTGCTACCTTGCTAACGTCTTGCAGCTTAAAGCTTCTGAGTGGAATGTGTAGTCTCTGTATGACTCCATTCCCTGAAGCACAATGTCTGTAAGGTGATGGTTTGGGACGAACACATGATTTTTGTCAACTGGTATTGTCAAATATGATTGTAGTTCTTAATGGTCACATTTCTTAAACTCAAACAAAAAAAAGATTAAAATATTGGTGCTCTTGGTTTCTGTTAATTATCTCTTCACCTAAAGGTCTGATATATTTTACACATTTTCATTATTTTAACCATGGGTGGCATTTCACGCCCAAATTTACCTCATACCTCAGTAGAATGTAAAACTGACCACTCATTAAAATTGCATATTTCATCAGTATTATCACAGGCACCAATACATCGGTGTTGCTACAATATTGTCAGATTTGTCTGATATACAGGTTGGCCTTTATTTTTCAGATTAACAAAAAATGGTTAATTTGACTTCAGACAGCCACCAAGCAGTGTTTTATATCAACAGCCTAAGCTCATTCTCCAGCTGGATGTCTGGCATGCTGCTGATCCATGATTACTGCACATTCCCAGAGGCTCTGACTCACATAGAATTCCTGCCTGCGCCATGTGGCCAGGCCCATATCACAGTAGTGTTAACTGCCAATTTAGATGGATTAGAAAGAACAGGAACAGAGGAGGGTATTTACAGTGGCTTGCTTTGGAGCCAAAAGGATTTGAGGTCCCTCTGAAGTCTCTGTGACTGATGATCATTATAGGTTCATCCACGTCTCAAACACATTACTACTGGACTAGATTCCCTTCGTCATGTTTGACGTAATCTTGGTCTTGGCTTCACACTTGTGACTGTCATGTTTCAGACCAACGACTGTGTCATTTTCCCCACTTCATGGTAGGATATTAACAGAAAAGTCGATTAGTCGACTAGAGGCACAAGTCGACGACCCCTGAGAGAAGTCGTGTTTTTTGTTTTCTCACTGTGCGTGAGCTTGTGTATGCAATGCAGTCTCTGTCTCTGATTGGCTGACGCTGACACGCATTCCCTGACTTAACCAATTATTACAGTCCCTTCATAAAAAGGGCGGTACCGTTGACGCGAGTGGAATCTAAACACGAGACCACAACAGGACGAGAGACACGCAGCAGAGGAGACAAATACACATCACATGTGTGGAGATCCTTCACTCTAGACACAAATAGCACGGTGACCTGCACAATCTGCAAGTCGGTGTTAAAGTACAGTAACAGTACCGGCGTTTTGCACGGCAGCTGAAACGGTACCGCTAACTAACATGGCTAACGCTAGCACTCCAGAGAGTCGTCCAGTCCAGAGGACGCTGAGTGGCTGCGCGGCGTAAACTGTTCCCACTTTCTATTGTACTCTTAAATTTACCAAAAAATTCACGGTATCAGCCTTTGTTTTGTTTTGTTTAATTGTCAAGTTGACTGTTAATGTTACAGAGAACTTCAATAAAAGTTGCTCAATGTTGGACACCTGTGTTCCTCCGCTGCGTATGTGACGACTAGTCGACTTGACTTCGACTTTGATGACAGATAAGTCGACTTGAAAAAATCTGAAGTCGTTAATGCCCTACTTGATGGACTGGTGTGAGGTTTCCCTTTACGTATCAAGTACGTTTCCAGTTTAGTCTTTTGTTCGTATCACTGTAGCGCCGCTGATTTAATCTTCACCCATGCAATTTCAACTGAAAGATGAAAGCAGGGAAGAGGGTGAGGACAGTACACCTTGACAAACAATATTGCTATTTTATGTACTGGTCAGATCATCCAAAACTGATTATACTGTTGAGGTTGACAGACAAGGAAAATTCTGATAGATTAAAAGCTGGACGATGTATGCAGTAACGGGGGACTAGTGGCAGAACAAAATATGTCATGATTTCTGGCTGCAGCTGGCTGAGTAGATGCACCTGACCTGTGAACGGCCATTAAAAGAGTATTAAGGGCTGGGGGACCTCAGTTATTACACAAGTCGTCTATTAGTGGACACTGTGGCAAGCATGAGAGGGAAAGGTGGCATGACCCCTTTCTGCCTCCTGCCATCCCACACTGGGTCCTTTGACAAGCGCTCACCATGAAGGCGAGAAATGAGTTTCATTTCGACAAATGAGACACAGGCTGGCAGGTTGGGAGAGGCAGGGTTTGTGCACAGGAGGGATGTGCAGCGCCCAGCAGAACATTTCGTTCCCCTAATTTTCAGCAAAGTAGCTTCCCGTCAGTTAAGGCTTCAGTAAATACTTAAATGCATTCACATGATTTATGTAACAGCCCTCCTCAGTGCACTTTATATACGATCTTAATGCTGGCTGGTCCTGATAAATTTATTTCTAAAAACATTTTTTTCCTTTTTTTTCCCTCACTTTCACTTAAAATGATAGCTTACAAAGTAAATGTTAACCACACAGAAGTTATGTTTCCAGAATGGAAGATTAATATTTGTTTAGTTTGTGTGTATTTTTTAACAGTTCTTTAAAAATAAATAATAAACAAACAAACAAATAATAAATAATGTCATAATAGTAGAATGCTATCATGCATATAATGCTCATTGACTCTGCTACAAATGAATATATACATAACAGTATGACACCTACATATTTTACATTACATATATGTATATAAGCATGCATGCATGTATATATGTATGTATGCATGTATGTATGTATGAATGAGAGACAGAGAGAGATTTTACAGATATTTCGGATAATCCAGGCCCCCAACCAATTTTTGCAACTCTTGCAATACAGCTATGCTATGCTAAAAGAATACCCATGCAATTATTGAATCTTGGAAATAGTTTTTCCTTCTCTGCTTATTGTGAAAAAAAAATCATCCTTTCCATGTTTGCTAGTCCCATTACAGGGGTGTGATTGCTCAGACCACAACCCCAGAATAGAAATAGTGTGAGTAATTGTGTCAGAGAGGGGCCAAGATGTTACGGAACGTGACACCAACATTTTATATTTTGTGGAATCTGAATGTAGTTTACACTGAGAACATTTTAGACCAAACATCTCACAGCCAGTGTTAGGTCCTCCAACTTCAGGCTTGTTACTATTCACAAAATGAATGTGTAGGGTAATAAGTAAATGAATTTTAAAATATAGTTATAACAGAAGGAAAGCACAGTCCCACACACAAGCCCTTGTTATTTAATGTGCTGTAAAAAGTCATTGTTATTGCAGTATTATTTGGAATGTTGTATCTTTCTTTGACATTAAGTTCTGATCCTCACATCTGCATTAGATAAGGACAGGGGGTAATTAATTAACTAACAGACTGATTCCTAGACAGGTACAAAAGATAAGGAACCCCTTGGTGTTACAAGTACTAAGGTCTTGAGTATCATCAGACTTACTGATGACTTATAATTTCCATAATTACATTTCAGCACTAGCTGTGTTTTTCATTTGCCTACTGCTGCTTGAAAAAAATGTTTGAGGAGAAATGACTGGAACAAGCAGCAGAAAGCTACTCAAACAGATAAAAAACAAATGGGCTCAAGAACACTGTGAACAAAATGTTCTTCCTGGCTGGTAAATATATTGTCCAGTAAACTGAAAATGTAGTCTAGCTGAAGTGAGCTTAACACACAGCTCAGAAAAAAGCTGTGCCATTGTTAGCTAACAGACTTTCTACAAACACTCACCAAATACATTTTCTAGACACAAACTGTTATAAAAAGCAGCTAAAATTGTTTTCCTTTATTCTGGATGGCAAATTGAAAAAGAAAAAGCAATACTCCAATCTGCTTTGTGAGTCCAGACCAAAACCATGTAATACAAACGGAGACATGATTTCAAGTTAGATTTAGTCGGACGTGGGGAATATTTCTCAGTTTTTCAGAAGATGATTGTACATCAGTGTCCTGAGTTTCTTGGTGTTTGGTGCCTGTGCTAATTCCAGTGTCAACTGCCTAAATCAGACACAAACAGACAAAATACGGTTTGCATCAAAACCAAATACAAATACTATATTGGAGATGCTTACTGGCTGGGAAATCCAAACACGCACCCAGAGACACACACACACACACACACACACACTCACGCACACTCACGCACACACACACACACACACACACACACACACACACACACACACACACACACACACACACACACACAC
>JBBPCX010000038.1:14250454-14278566 GCA_037974365.1 Hydrocynus forskahlii | reverse complement strand
ATCCAGCACCTTTGGGATGAACTGGAACAGAGATTGTGATCCAGACCTTCTCGCCCAACATCAGTATCTGACCTACAGAATGAATGGGCACAAATTCCCACAGAAACTCCCACAGTGGAAGCTGTTATAGCTGCAAAGGGGGACCGACTCCATATTAAAGTCTGTGTATTTGAATGCAATGTCTTTAAAGTGATGATCAGACGTCCACGTAGGGCAGTTCCTTCAACCACATGTGCCATCAGCTGTTTCTGCCCCAGTTTAGTCACATCAATGGTGAAGGCTAGCATATACATCTTCTGAGAAATGTGAAATGTTAAACTGTGCTAACTGCTAATGCAACATCATTGGACATCCTGGAGGATGGGATGGCTAAATATACTCTTTTGGACTCCTGGCCATGGATGGCTGTGCATCAGTGGGAACTGAACTCAGCAACAGGGCCTGCTGTCCCAGATTGTGGGACGAGTTTCTACCGTGACAAAAGGCGCATCCAGAAAGACGCAGTGACATAAATCCAGCCCTGCATAGTCTCATCGAGCTGCATGGTGTCTCAGCATGCCGCACCCCTTGCACCAGCCCAGCTTCATGCAACCTGTCTTCCCAACTGGGGGCTGGCAGCGAGTTAATATGTGCCCACATTTTCCACCAGTGTGGCGTCGAATCTTGGAAGGGCTGAATCACACTTGCTAGAAAGCTAAGAAGAAACCAAGAAACACATATGCAGTTCTAAAATGCAGGCACAGGGCTTTTGTTTAAACATTAACTGAAAGCAAAACCAGATAGACTGAACTGTAATTACAGTCTGCAGTCTTGTACACCAGCTTCAGTTCTCTTGGTTCTGCCCTCCCTGTAACTTAAATTTGACAATGTTTTGGCTCCACCCTGAACCAGTCTCAGCTGCCCATAGTAATGCTTGAGGCTCTAGCAGCTGGTCTTGGCTCCTCCAGCCACCACAATACAAATCTAATTGTGTGCAGAGATTTATAAACATAGTCCGAAGTGAAACTAGCTAATGTGATGTGATTTTCTAAATGAAATGTTTGAGAAAGTCACAATGGACGGTAAAAGCTCTGTCCACTTAATTTACCCTCAGTCAGTTCCTAACATGGTAGGCCTGTCTCTCCATAGTAATTCAGTATATTTCTCGCCTCATGTTCCGGTACTGTCAATGTCTAATCCATTTAAGAGTGAAGTCAGTGGATTACAGCCTTTTTTACAGACATATAAAAATGACTCTTCTAATAGACTTCTGCTAGAATACTTGGGCATGCTCCATGTGTCCAAGCATATTGCTCACGGTCCTAATATATTGGTGAACTGTGTATTTGCGGGAGCACAAGAAGAAAGAGCGCCCGTTCAAACTCACGCCCACTCGGCTCTTTATTGACATGCTGAAAAATCTCCACGGTGGCAAATCCAAATCTGTTATCGGTGCAAGCTTGCTTGAGTAATGAGCAGGATTGGTGGAAGCGTGTCCAGCCACATCATATTTACAGTGGGATATCCGCTCAGGCCCCTGATTTAAAGCAGTCGTAAATTGAGACCGGAGGCAAAGTGCTTCTACCATTTATTATGCCACTAAAGTCATTTGTTGTGCTGCCTTTACCGATTCATTCGCATGACACTGTGCTACATGGCAGCGCCGAAATTTGTCTAAGCATTTTATCCCTATTGATTATGCAGCAGCTACTGCAGCTCTCTGGCTGTCCGAGCTCTTGGATCACCTGCTTTTTCTGGCCTTGCTATAAACCTATGTTAATTACTCTAATCAGAATCTGCTTAAGAGGGCATTTGTGACTTCTGTAAGACTAAAGGGCAGTGTGTAATGTTTTCACCCTTCATTTATAATGTCACGCTGTGGTCCTGCATGGCCTGGTGCGTAGGGCCTTTCTTTTCAGCATCAGGTGTGTTTGGGTTGGTTTGGATCGTGGAGTGTGTGATTATGATTACAGGCAGATGACAGCTGCTCCCGTGGCACACGGATTCTCTGAGCAAACAGGCAGACTAATCACACCTCCGAGAAAAATCTCTGAATGTGTGCAGGAGATGGAGTGTGAACAGTCACACTGTGATTAGATTGCATGGAAAAAAAGACAGACTGTATTGCTTGAACACGTCCAGGGCTGATGTCATGGGAAAATGATATTTCCTTGCATATTTGAAACAAAAGAGATTAATTTAGTAGATAAACACTTTTAAATTTCAATAGTCACTGGTCTTCGGAGGAAATTGCAAATGTGTGATGCCACAAAAGACAACACATTTACGTGCAATATATGTCAGGACATTTGTAGATATCTGCTTATTTCTTTAAAAAAACAAAGATATTGATCAGGAGTTTGTTGCTGCAGTAACAGCCGGAGCTTTAGTCTACACCACCTTTGTTGAGTCTAAGACAAGTCCAAGCCCAGGACTAGTTGAGTCCAAGTCCAGGTCGAGTTCAGGATTAGTTGAGTTCAAGTCAAGACTGAGTCCAGGATTAGTTGAGCCCAAGTCCAGATCGATATTAGGATTAGTCCAAATCAAGACTGAGTATAAGACAAGTTGAGTCCAAGTCAAGACTGAGTCCAGGACTAGTTGTGTCCAAGTCCAGAATGAGTCCAGGACTAGTAGAGTCAAAGACAAGACCAAGTCCAAAGACTGAATCCAAATGAGAAACACAGAGTTAAGACTGAGATTGAAAAGAAGGCTGTTTATATTTTTTGTGTGATGCTGGAGGCACAGTCTTGTATTCTGAGATGATTGTTTTACTGTTATTTGAAATGATCAAAAGGCAAGTGCAGTGTAACATCACTGTAGGATCATATGAAGCCACAATGTTAACCTTATGTGGAGCCAATTCACTTGCCAGCATCATGTCTGTGACCAAAATCAAAATAATGAGCATGTATGCAGTGCGCTAAGAGCGCCGTGATTAGTTTGGCAAAAGCTCATTAGTTTGAAAAAGCTCATTTAATCAATGGTTTTGTTGACCGTTCCCGATGTTTTCATTTCGTTAAGAGGACGAGGGGCCGTTTTGTTGAGTGTTGAGTACATTTTTGTTTGGTTGCAGGTTTTGTTGATTGGTTTTTGTCGTTTGCTGTGGTGGTACTGATTTTTGAGTGGTTTGCCACCATACAGAAATATTACTTTAATGGGAGCTGGACCATGTCGAGACCAACAAGAACATTTGACAGAAGAGCCCGAGACAATTCTGAGACCATGAAATAAAAAACGTCTTGAGCTCTACAGCACTCATAACAGCCTGATTCCATGACTTTTGCCACACTGACAGAAACTTTGCAAATATTTGTAAAGTAAATAAATAAAAGACGCATTTCAAGTGTCCTTCATGATCTACGTGCCTACGTGTAATTTTAGTTAAATAATTGAGTTACATTATTAGATACTTTAAATAAGTGCTTATAACCTTAATCTACAGTTTGTACTGCTTACTCCAGCTCACCATAAGTACACTTTGTGTAATCATTAAATATTTTTAGTTTTATATTATTTTCACATGTAAATGTGGAAAATTTCTAAAAGCAACAAGGATGTGCATCATCTAAATTTCCAAAAGATTATGAGGGATAAAAAAAATAGTTTTATTGTTGATTCTGGCAGGTTCAACTGAGTTACCTAAATTGTACATTGAAAGTATTTACCTAAAACAGCTAATTTCAATTAGAACATCCTTATTGCCCTCCTGTCTTAAGTAAGGATGCTAGTTGGCTACATTTTGTGTATTTACTAATTTTATGCTAAATTCAACCTTGTAGATCATTTAAGCCACTGTCAACAAGGGAACTCGACTATTCACACTGAAGTTATAAGAAGTGTTTTGGCCTAGACCACTTTTTGACTGAGGCAGTGTAGGTCAGCCAATCAGAACAGGTGTAATTTGCATGTAACAGGCTTAAAGGTACAGTAACAAAAGCAGTCTTTTGAATTCAGAAGGATAAAGAAAGGTGGAGAAATGCGCATGCCACTGATTTGGTCATACGCTTAGCAGAAAATGTTGAATACAAGACTAATTGTAGGGTGTGGGTCCAAATTGGTTGGGAGCACTTATAGAACACAACAGAAAATGTCTGTGATCTGCTGGGGAGATGCAATTTCTGCAGTTTGCTGGAGCGTTCATTTGGTGCCAGTAATCACAGTTCTCCAATATCCTATTACCAAGGCCTACATTCC
This sequence comes from Hydrocynus forskahlii, assembly GCA_037974365.1. NCBI lineage: Eukaryota > Metazoa > Chordata > Actinopteri > Characiformes > Alestidae > Hydrocynus > Hydrocynus forskahlii. The sequence goes on along the minus strand of JBBPCX010000038.1, from coordinate 14,274,393 downwards.
AATAGAAATAAATTTTGTGAGATTGTGCTGCCCCGCGCCTGCTGCTCATGATAAATTTTATTGCCTTCACTCACTATTTATGATCATCTAGTGTCAGTTATTCTTGAATGTGTAAAGGGCTCAGTGTTATTATCCAGCTTCGTTCGGTAATAATTCACTTAAATACACGTGTCCACTCCAATTTAGCGACAGTATACATTACAAATCCTATTAATGCACAGGACGAGCCGCTGCCAGCTTGCGTAAATGAGGCAGTTCGGGAGTTATTTTCTAGTGTCTGATGTTGTAGATGGCATTATGACGTCCCGCTTAATGACTCCCGGTGTTTTTTCCTCTATTTTCCTGTTTAGGATTCAGTACAGCTTACTTTTGTTCTGCCATTTGTCTTGATGCGTCACCTAGCCTCGTCATTTCGGCTCTTTGTTCCCACAAGGACACTTTTTAAGAAACATAGTATTTGAGAAATAAAAAGTGTGTTCAGAGGCGTGTCCTGACGGGCTAGGTTTTGAAGCATTACCTATTCATATATTCATGGCTGTACTGGCGTATCATCTGTTGCAATCTAAACGTGCAACGAAAAAGAAAAAGCAGAAAGTGTCAGTAGCATTCTATCATTTCCCCATCTCAACCCAGTACTTCTTCTGTACCAGAGGTTTTGCACTTTGCTTTTGTTCTATTTTTATACTCTCAAAATTTGAAAAGAATAAAACCGTGGTAAAAAGGGGCAAACGCCTCCACAGGCTCATTAATTCTAAGCCTTTTCAAGCTTTCAACTGCGTGCTCGGGGGCGCTAATTCAGATTTGTTGTACATTAATTGCATTCATTCTGGGCATTTCTTTGGTTCCTTGTATTGTGGCTTTGTTTGTCTGATTCATTCCTTTCCAAGGATGACAACCCCGCATCAGTGGTTTTAGTATTTCCATCTGAGGGTCCATTCACCGTGCTCAGAGAGCCTCCAAGAGCCACTTTGTGGAAAGTGCACAGAGAATTTCCATTAATATTATGATGGTGAATCCAAGATGTTGAGGGTGACGGTGATTGCTTGGTTCTTCAGTCCATAATTGCAGTCATGAGGTTTTAGGCCAGCTACTTATCAGTGAGATCCTTTACTGCCTTCGCTGTTCGGTATAAACAGTCTGTCTCTGTGCTCCCCTTCCTCTCTCTCCAGCTTTTTTTATATTAGAAGCCGGTTTTGTGTTGTCACACCTTTGTGCTACAGGCGCAGCAGATCCAGATTAGGCTGAAAAATGCTGGAGTTCCCCTTTAATTTTTCCAGGTTCTCTCGATTTTCTTTTGTGTGCTTTTGACTGTGGAAGGCTGTGATCTGAAGCTTTTCTAAGGGCACTAAAAAGCTGCCGCGCTCTGGCTTCCCTTCATCTGTGGATGGTTTCTGTTCTTAATTTATCCCTCCTTCCTTCAGGCACTAAGACAGCTCCCTGTTTTCCTTCTTTGTGTTAAACGCATTTCACACCTCAGAAAAGACAGGTTCCCCCCACCTCTCTCTCTCTCTCTCTCTCTCTCTCCTCTCTCTCACGCTCCCTCTCTCTCTCTCCTCTCTCTCTCTCTCTCTCTCTCTCTTTCTTTCTCTCTCTTTCCTCCCTCTCTACTCTCTGTATTTTCTCTCTCACTCTCCCTCTCTCTCCCACACCCTTTCCCCCTCTCTCTATCCTCTCTCTATCCTCTCTCTCTGTATCTTTTTCTCTCCTTCTCCCTCTCTATCTCTCTCACTCCTCATCCATCTCACTCTCTCTCTCCCCCTTTCTCTCTATCTCTCTGTATCTCCCTCTTCCTATCTCACTCTCCCCCTCTTTTTCTCTTTCTCTCTCTCTCTCTCTCACTCTCCCTCTCTCTCAACCTCTCCCTCTGCTTCTCTCTCTCTGTCTCTCTCGCCTTCTCCCTCTTTCTCTATCCCCCAAACCCCCTCCCCATAATCTCTTTCTAAGCTGTGCTGATCAGGTCCATTCCTTGCTAAATGACTCAAAAGTTCACAGTGTTTGGTTTATATCTGAAAAACGCTGCAGCACACACTCATCTCAGCTCGCTGGACGTGCCTCTTCCCATGTTTCTGCGGGCATGTGCGCTTGTCCGTCTGTGTCGGTACAAGCTCCAGATAGTGTGGAACTGACAGGTTGGCGGACAGCATGAGGCAGAGAGTGGCCAAATGAGAGAAGAGATGAGCAAGCCTGACAGAGGCCTGTCACACACACTCTTCCACGCTGGCATCCGCGGCACGCCGTCACACTCACGCCGCAAAAGAAAGGAGCCGACAGCCGTTTCCACCCGGCTCTCCGTGCACCAGCGGAGTGGCCGATAATTTCATTCAAGCTCACCATTAGCCTTTCACTTTGACCGAACATTAATGGACTTTAATGTACTGCCTAATTCCCCTCTTGACTCTCGAAGCCGAGACAAGTGAAGCACAAAAAAAGGCAATGATAATCTATGATAATTTGTCTAATAATCCTAAAAATAAATTGAATGACCCTCCTGTCTTGTCCTTGTTCCTCCTGCTTATTTGTTTTTTTTTTCCCCCTCACTTTGGTGTGTTTCTGGGTTCTTGCAGAGGTTCTGGAGGGAAAGACGGCTATGCTGCTGGGGATGAGTCAGTGGAACTCCAATGACCTCGTTGAACAGATCGAAACCTTGGCAAACATTGATCAGACACGAGGTAAGAGCATCACACCGGAGATAACCAAATTACACCAACCGAGCTTGTAAAAAACGCTGTTCATGTTCACAGAAGGGGCAAAACCTGAAAAACTTTTCATTTAGGTGATCATCAGGCTGTGGCCTATTTTCACCACCTGTTTTATGCCAAAACTGGCTCAAGCACCTGTTTTAATAATGTGATTGCTTTAACATCCCTAAGCGAAATGGAAAATGCAAACATCAGACAGCTATACCCCAGAGCTGTCTCTGTGGATTTGTGCACCCTCTGTGCCTCTCCGGTTTATTCTTGTAATGGCGAGTTATGAGTCACAAGCTAAAGTGAATCCAGACAGTCTATTGGGTGACCTACAGCTAGAAGCTATTTTGGTCCATTTTGTGTTGCTTTTGTGTATTGAAAAAACACAATTTACATAACGAAGCTCTGTTATTTATTTGGTTATTCGTTTGTGTATTGCGTCAGAGCCTCAGAGTGGATTCTAGGATTTGACTGCGCAGTCTTTTCTTTTGTGTCTTTTACTCAAGGCGTCTCAGTGCTTCCCCAACAACAGCATTGTTAGATAACTCTTTTTTGGTGCTGGCTGGGGGCGAGAGGGTGTGGTAGAAGAGATCCCGTTCCTCTGAGGGATTGCTAATGCCCTTTGGCCGGCTCTGATTAGTGTACTGTAGACTGATATTGAGTTCCTGGAAGCTGAAGACAACAAAATTGTTTAGAAAGCAGCACAAAAAAGATTGAAAAGACGTGCAGAGCTTAAGTGTTCCAGATCCATTTAGTAAATTGATTTGGATGGTCGTTGTACACCCACAAACCAAAGGATTGTCAGCTAGAAGGTGTTTAATACCGCCCTGGGTTTCAACTCGTGTACATTACTTGACAGTCCTTCAAACCGTAATTGCAGCAGAATGACTGGAAAATTTGTTGCCAACCCAGCTTGAACTTTTTTTGAAAGGCCTGATAGTTAACCTCAGGCTAGAATGTCAACAGGGACAAGTTGTGCATTCCAAGTAAGGTTTCCAAACTAAACACTAATATGAATGAGTGAAAGGTATTTTACTCATCATACTGTGCAAAAAATGTATCGTGTAACCTCACAATTATAACATACAATAAAAAGCACACGTTTGCTTCAGTGTTAATTATTTCTCCTGCATGGACCACAGAAGCAAGTGGGGAGATTCTCTGAGCTGTGAAGATTGTAAACTTTCAGTTAACGCATGTTTATAAGCAGAAGCATATTTCATTATGATAGGAATTTGAAAAAAGTTAATGTTCTGTATACAGTCTGTTTTGCAGAAAGAAATACTTCACCACATAATGAATATTTCCACCACAAACATTTCAACACATTTGTGTCGTACAGGCGCACTTGAATGTAAATGTTATATGTATGTAAATTTAATCAATTATATTATCCACTGTGTATTTAAATATGGACCTATGTAATTATATTTAAACACTTTAGCAAAAGGAGAAAGAAGAGACCTCTAAAGATTGGGATATTTTCTTGCTATTTGATCTGACGCTCTTGTTGATATATATATATAGTAATGAAATATATAGCCTGTATAAAAATCAATCAGTTTTTAATCACCCAATGTATGGACGCCAAGACCGTTCAGTACATCCTACACACCCGCTCAGTGCGTCGCCTTTTCTCTGTTTTTGTTAAGATGCATTGTTTGTTCTTGTTTCAGCACTGGACTAGGTGTGAGGTGCTGCAGACCAGGTAGCCTTAAGCACATCTGACAAAGAGTAACTAAGCTATCAGAGAGCCTGGGATCATTCTGCTCTCTCAGGACTGTTCTAGCAACATCGAACCTGAACACATTCGCAGTGGGGTTAGAATGTGTCGAAACCTATGAAAAGAATTACTGTTTGTGTTTGGATGATGTGATTCAGTTCATGTATGTGCTTGTATCCTCCAGTCAGGGCCGAACACTGTGACCTTTCCAAACGGAAATGCGCTCCTTCTGTAAAACTCCATAAACCAACATTCAGACACAATACCTGCACAATACTGAATGATGGTATAAAAGAATAGAGTGACTGTGATTGATAGTGCCTAGTTGTTAACTAGCACTTTTGGCTTAGCCAAGAAGCTAACAGTGGAAGCAGAAAAACTGCTTGTGACTGCGCAGTCACACAGAGGCACAGAGACCAGAGCCGCATAAAATATAAAGTCTAAACTAAAAGTCAAATAAAAGCTCTGCGGAAATACTCTTAAAAATACGAAAAACAATATGCTATACATACAAAATGCTGAGGTGTAAATACTACAGATATGTAACTTGCCGTTAAGTAATTTCCTTGGTGGTTTGGAGCTTTTCTCTACGCCAAGTCTCTTATTGCTCATAATAGAGTTCAGTAGTAGATCAGTAATATTGATATAAGTAGTGATAAGACAAGCTCCATATAATAATAAGATATTGCACGTAGTGACAAGGATTTACCACCCAAAATAAAAACTGCACATCACTGCCACAAAACAACATTACATGACTATCAGCCTACTATACTCTAAGAGCCATTACTGTTATTTCACGACTGCTTTGAGCACAATGACTGGAACATGTTCAGGAAAACAACCAATAGCAGCTCCACCAATGTTGCACGATGTTGCTGACTGGCAGTATCAGCAAGTGCATCAATGAAGAACATCACCACACCGCTCCCCACAACCCAAGACACTGCCTTCAAGTCAGATCACAGCAGGGCAACCACATCATCACAGACTACAGGACATCTCCGCCTGCCTGTGACAGTGAGGCCTCACTTCCAGATATGCTGAATCACTCCTACTAACAGTTTGAGGAAGGTAATGACATTGTAGTGAGGAAGACAGTCCCTCCCCCAGTGACCAGTTGCTCTGCCTGACCACGGCTGATGCGATAACTCTGCTTGGAGCCGTTCCTCATCATCTGATAGGAACATTGAGACTGCTGGGCTTGAACGTCTCCCTGTGCAAATGAATCCCAGGAGACTTCGGTCAGTCAGGAGACCCTTCTACTGCTCCAGCAATGGCATCGTTAGTGACAGCATCACTACCTCCTGACAGAGAAACATCGTAGTAGTGTTTGAATGTATATTTTACATTGTATTTGTATTTTCAGTTGTCATTTTGACAGCCCAATCTCTGATCAGAGACAAGGAAGGGATGTTGTTGGTCTGCCATGGGCCTAAAATGACTGCTAAATGTCTGGTGCCACACTTCTGTTCATAGTGCTCATATCCATGTGTCTTTTTCCTTGCGTCCTAGTATTCTTAGTTATTTATTCTGAGTGCATTTCCTCTCTTGCCTGTAGGAGCTGAAGTGCTTGACTGGCAGGACTAAGCACCGAAAAGAGATTAAAGTCTGTAGGTGTGCCGAGGTGCCAGATTAATTAGTCTGTCAAAGGTAGGGATCCTTACCTGGTGAGCTAAAGGCAGACGTTAATTAGGAAACGTCTCTCTAAAATGCTCAAAAATGCAGCTGGTGGGTGTTCCAGTGATAGCAGAGAGGAGCGCTCAGATATGCAAAGCTATGCTCAAGGGGCTGGAGTTCACTGTTTTTGAAGTCTATTTTTCTACATAAAGCTAAAACCTGTCGACGGATTCATTTATCATTCCATTTCTTTCTCGGTCACATCTTAGGGGTTCGGGTTCTGTTGTTCCATTCACCTTCGAGTGAAAACGGCAGCTATAGGTGAGTCGTGTCTAAAGAGAACTGATTCCGCTCAACGAGCTGACAGTCCTTCATTGTGCTTTGCTTCCAGGGCATACGTTCACTTTCGCTAGCAAATACATGATTAGAGCCACTCTACACATCTCAGGTAGCAAAATCACGAAGCCACTTAATCGGAACGAGGAGACAAGCTAACAGCCGCCCCTCAGGAATGCTTAATTGATGTTGAGATGCCATATTGTTTATTATGGGAATTGCACAATATGCTTGAGAGCCAAAGCAGCAGCAGATAGTGGAGGTGTTTCTGCGCTGTCATGGCTCGCTCCCCTTCGTCTCTAAATGTGTGGTCTCCAGGGGCTCCGCCTGGGATGTTTATGATGCTCCCTCTATGGCTCATGGCTGAGGTTCTGTTTTCGCTTGTTTACTCATTCTGCTAATGACTTTTCAATTAGCGCCGTCGCCTAATCGTCTTGATTACCGGTGGATTAGCATGGGCGAAGATGTACGCCCATACGCTGTCGTGATGAGCCATGACTGAATGTGCGTACTGTCTGCGGGAGAACAATCGGAGCGTCCCCGTGGAGCTGACCAAGCCGTGAGGAAGAGAGGGAGCCTGAGCTCAGCTGCCCTGTAGACCCTTTTCTCCTCAGCTTGGCTGGACTGATCCGGTGCCCACTGGCAACAGTGTGCGTGTCGACTGCCGCTGAGCTGGCAATACTGGCACCGTCAAGTCCTGATAGAAGCCAGACGTCTATTTATCTACCTCATCTCCCTTTCTCTTTCTATTTATCCCTCTGTCCTTTTGGGTCTTTCTTTTTCCTTCTGCTTTCCTTTCTCATATTCCTGTTTTTTCCTCTCGCCTTCTCTTTCCCTCCCACAGTCTCTCTCTCCTCCTGTGTCTCTCTTTTTCTCTCTTCCCCTCTCCTCTCTCCTGTACCTCTCCTTTTTCTTTTTCCCTCCCTTGCTCTCTCTGTTCTCTTCTTTCCCTCTCTCGTTCTGCCTGTCACTCTGTCTCTTTTTCCTTCTTTCCCACACCCTCTTCTCCATTTCATTGTTGTTGCTCTCTCTCTCTCTCTCCCCCTCTGCCTCTGTCACTCTCTCGCCCTCCTTCTTAATAAATTAGAGTGCAGACGTAATTAGTCCAAAAGGCTTTTGCAGAAAGTAAAAGTCCTTTCCTCTGGTTGCTGATATTATCGCACATTTTATCCGTTCTGTCCATCATCAGGCTGGGGCTGACAGGCTTTTGGGCCTATTGGACACACACACACACACACACACACACACACACACACACACACACACACGCACGCACACGCACGCACACACACACACACACACACACACACACACACACACACACACACCTCAACATAGATGAAAAGCTATATTCATCTGAAACATGAAACACAATCAGAAACACCACCAAGCTTGGCTGAACTCACTCTTAGACTTTCCAGCCTATCTATTCTTAAGCTAAGCTCTCTCGGACTGATTGGAGAGTCTAATTTTTTAAGGACTTCCTAATACCTCCCTAAGACAATGTTCAACAGTCCCTCATAAAGGCAAGAGCCCAGAACTATATGACAAGTGCCACAATTAATATATGTAAGATACAAATACTACTGAGTCCATTACAGGTCCCAGAAAACAGACAAACCATCTGGACTTGAGTTCCACACCAGTAGCAAAAAGTCTAATGACATTAAAAGGTAAGGAACAAAAAACAGAAAGAGAAGAACATGAAGAGCACACTGAACCCTCATAGAAGTCACACAATGACAGGAACACTAAATGAAAAAGGTATTTTCTATATTGGCAAGAAATCCCAAGGGATCCAGTTGGAGTTGCACAAAGAGAAAATACATTCCCCTGGTCAAATAACAATCAGAGAGAAGATTTAATCTGCTAGAGTCTCGTTTTCTAAAGGACAAGACCCCAAAAATCTTTCCAGTATAAGCCAACTAAATCAACTTATTGATCCAGTTCATCTGCAGACAATTCTAGTGACTGCTGGTTAGAAATGCACGGACAGGCATAATAATAAGTAAAAGATGATGGACTGTATCTTTGCTACAATTCATAATTGGATCATAGATGGAAAATTTCTACAAAGAAAAAAACATATGTACAGAACATCTGCAGGCAGTTATTAAATACTATATTTACAAAATATAATGTGAGCATCAATGGACATCCTCTAAGCTAGCTGTAATTACCTGTTTCTGTCTGCACGATCAATAAACACAAAATGACGACAAGACATGCCGGACCTGTCTTGCAATATTCAATACATTGTTTTACCTCCTGCCCAATAATGCTGCAGCTAAAATAGACTGTGGTTCTATCATGTTTTGCTGGCATAGAGAATAGATCACAGATACTTGGCAAAATTACTTCCGCCAAGCTATTCAGTTCTGCTCGCCTCCAGATGAGGGTTTCAGCCAATTTAGTGCTACATTTGCACAACACAAACATACACACACTATCCCCAGTGGCACATGCTCCCCAGTTCAAACAGGTAGCATCTTCTACATGAAAAATGAAAAGCTCAGTCACCAAGCTCCTTCACATACATACATATGTACACACACACACACACACACACACACACACACACACAGACGGTCCTATAGTTACACAATGCAAACAGTAGAAGCAGTCCCCTGAGGCATATGCTCATCACAAGTGTTCTGTTATAAAATGAAAAGCCGCAGCTCAGAAAGTAAACAAACTCAACTCTTTTCTGCGTACTTCACTCATCTAAGACACAGGCTTACATTTATACATTGGTGTGTATATTTAGAACTGCTACATTAAGGTAATTACAGACTGCACGTGAATTACAGATGGTAATTATTTTTTATTGTTTTGTGAGGTGTAAATTCAGCCATTTGCTTTGCAATAACAATGTTGCTTGCAACATCAGTTGTGGCAGAAATGGTGACACTCCCATTCAAAAACAGTCTCTTTCAGCACATCAGGCAAGTGCTCTTGTGTGCTTCACAAATGGGTTGTGGTTATATCAGTCATGGTTGCAGACACTCTAACAGGCCTCTTGGTTGTTCAGCTTGCAGTCATAAGAGAAACGGGTTGTGAATCACACAGCTCTTCAAAATGTTCTGCCATTGTTCTTATTTTTCACCATGTGTGTAATAGTAACACACCAGACTCGAGTACATTTCATCACGATCAGAATCCCATGGCTTGAGCACCTATGTTGCCTGCATGCCCGGTCACTGAACAGTGAGAGCGAGCAGTGTGTTTTCTCAGTGAGATGAAAAAAATCCACTATTCACATCACATGTCCTGAGCTGAACTGGTTCGGAACAGTTAAATTACTAGAGTTAATGAGAGTCAGTTTTTACTTAAAATGCTCTGAGATTGGGCTAAATGTCTGATTTTTGAAGAAAATGAATCCTTGCTGGGCAGTGAGTTTCCCTAAAAAGGCAGGAGCATTAACATCATAGTAAGACGACAGAGAGTATCACTCTCATACTGTTGCCATCATCTTAACACTTCAGTGCTTTTAAGGAACTGAGACCTGGGCTTTTATGCTGGCTCAGGACACCTCAGTGAGTAACCAAAAAGCCCTGCAATCTCTTCACCTGCGTTTTCAATCTGGACTAAAATCTTTCTAATGTATACATTTTAATGTGAAATTTGTCCAAACAAGAAGAGAGAAAGAAAAAGAAGGACAGAAAGAACACCAGAAAGGACAGAATGGGAGATATATATACATGTAATATATAATTGCTATGCTTCCATTCCCTTTCACACAAAATTGATCTAACAAATCAATCATGTCAGATTTTTATCAGGAACTAGCATATGGAATGATTGAACAAACCAATGTATGTGAATGTACGCAATTTCATCTGGGATTAATACAATTTTCTGATTCTAATCCTGATATTACAAATGCTGATTGCCTATTAATGTTACTCTGATTGAAAAAATGTTCATGATATCTAAAATAAGCTTTTATTGATCTGAATTCTGTTCTGAATATATGCCCACGCTCATTCAGAATCTGACACACAGCACATAACAATGACAGGAAGACAGAGGTCAGGGCTGCACTACAGAGATGGAAGTCCTTCTGACACATTCGGTCCATTATGCTAATCAATATAAGACATGGCAAAAGATGAATAATTTTTATAACAGAATCATTTTCCAATGGCAAATCTATTAACAGAGAGCTTAGGAACTGGCTGTAAAATGACTTGTAGATGACTGTAGAACAATGAGCAGCAACCAAACAACCATATGGTGTGATGACAATATACCAAATAGTGACTGCCTGTCTGATAAAATTTCAAGTCTGTAAGTCTGTAGTCAAAACAACAGGCCTGGATCTTAATATATAGGAAGTAATTGCAGTCACTATATTGTTCAGGAATACAGTATATGTGTAACATTTTATAATGGTAACATACTAAATTGGGAGTTAATTAGTATTTAACATTTTATACATTATACGTACTCCTTGGGAGATAGCAAATGCCTTTTAAAATTCTTCCAGACAACATGTACATAGTTTTATTCATGGGCTAAGGCACTGCAAACTGCATTAGAACTGAAATGCCAATAGCACATTATCACTTAATCATTGCTAAAGCTTGAAATAACTACATTAAAGGGGATCATCATTCAGTGCTGGCTAAAGTGGTGAAGTAGGAAAGAATCCCAAGGTGTGATCCTTGAAAGGTTAAAAAATACATACAGATGACGTGTGATCTCACTGTTAATGAAGCTGTGACCAGGCTTTTTTAAGTAGTCTCCTCTCAGGAAGCTCTGAGGACCCTCTGCATTACAGTCTTAAAATAAAGGTGGCAAAATGGGCTCCTCAGATTAATGCCATTGAGGAAGCCCTTTTGGTTACCCAAAGAACCTTTCAATGAATAGTTAGTCAACGAACAAGTTTTTTTTTGTAAATGTGATGTGTGAGTGTGGGAAACTTCTTAAAAGTTCAAAGAACACCCACATAATGTAAATTATTATTTCTCTAGAACCACATATCCGAGTCAAACAGACCAATAGCAGAACAAACCACTGCTTCCTCTTTATAGGCCTAATTTGATTCAAGACAAATTCCTGATGGTGTGTTGACGCATGAAAAAATGCAAAGCTACTGGAAAAAAGTTGATACACACTCACAACTAACTGTACATTAATTATTTGTATATTATATCGCACTAATGCACCAAATTTTCACCAGTAAGCATCTGGATGCAGTGGTAATGGCATAAAAAAAGACCAGCAAGCCTAGAGAGAACAGTGAGCAGCATTGTTCAGAACATTTGGTGATATTGGAAGATGCCAAAAGTCAAAATCTGCCCAATTAGTGATTTTTTTTAACCCATATAACGTTTGTTTACATCATTTGGTGTGAATGAGAAGAGAGCCAAAGTTAAAATGCAACAATGCAACTTTTCTACTTTGGACCAAGTGAACCAAACAAGTATAAACACATCATAAGAGAAAAGGCAAAGACAGGATGTCCTGAATTCAGAAATCTGTGAACTCTCACTCTCTCTCTCTCTCTCGGCACAAGAAGCAAGACACAATAAGCAGCCCTTATACTCATAAAGAACATGTTACCAAGGAGCACAGAAAAAGCAGTGGCTAATACATCTTTTTGTACAGACTGGCCTGATACCATGTCACATAACACATGACTCTTTTCACTGTAGTGAGAGCACGAACAGTACAGTCCGAATAAATTCTATGTGCATAGAAAGCTTAGACCCACACCAAAAAAATGCTCACTGGCTTGTGCTTCAAATGACAGAAAGACAGTAATGCTCTATTATGAAACTGTGCATGATAAGAAGGGTGTGCTGTGTTGATGAAAGGGTCACAATGGACCTTCTTGTTTTCTTGGGTTCAACTAAGGTGTGTTAGGTATTTCATCTGGTTGCAGCAGCAGAAGCACTTTAGCGCAGTGGAGCTGGTCAGAAGCGATTGGAAACTATTCTCTGCCAGGTATGAGTGACGGGTATGAGGTATGTTCATTAGTTCCAACTGGGCCAGGCTGTGCCTCGAAAATGCAAGTACAGGTCTAGTTCAGGCCTCTACGTCTCATATGTTCTTAAATACATATACTCTCATATACACTTGTTGTCTCAACATCTATTTTTGTGATGATGTATTATCACACCCACCTACATAAACATGCACATATTTTCTTCATCTTACTTTTGATCCTGCACCTCCATTGAATTAGCTGAGGTCAACTTAGTGAAAATGTAATTAGTAATGCTTTTCAACTGTTTGTGTTTCATGCTCATTCCAAGAAAAACAGATGGGCTCCATAGCAACATCATCCCTAGCAAATCTTCAATATCCTTCATAGAGCGAGTGAAGTTGGACATCTAGAAGTCACACAGAAGGTATTAGCGCACTGGGAGGCAAGCAGAGCCCCCTCAGCCTGGACGCACAATCAAGGAGCTCTCATGGAGCTGCAGCTCAATAAGCTATAATGCCGGTCACAGCGGGGGCACCAGGAGGCTCCTGCTTCCACTGCGGGTGATTCAAGATGTGTGCATGTGTGTGTGTGTGTGTGTGTGCGCGTGTGTGCCTAATGTCCACACCCAGGGCAGAGGGAAGGAAGACAGAACTTGCTTGGCAGCTCTATTGGAAAACTGATGAATACGGATCATGTTAAGGCAGTGGTCCCTAAATCTCCAGATGTCAGCCTGATTTCTGACAAGAACATGATACATAGTAAGCCACTATTTGATTTGATGGTGCTGGGTTCATGATTTGATAATCTCACAATAATTTGAACAAAAATGAATAAACAAACAAGTATTAAGAGTTGTGGCAAAAACTACTAACGAGATTAGATCAGCGAGGCAGGAGGAGTGGGGCAAAAGACATGTAAGTACTGGGTTGTTGATTGATGCTGGTTGTTTGCAAACTTTGCTGTTCAAACAATGGAGTAGCATCAGATATCATTATTAATAGAATGAGCATTCTCCATTATGTATTATCATATGTCTACGATGCACATTGTCAAATTGTTTGCATTGTGATGCATTTTCATACCCCCTAATATAGTGTGATATATCACTTCTAATTAATGCAGAAATTTTACATTTTGTGATTCTCAAACTTCTGTCTATATCAGAAATATTTCTTGTCAGGTTTTCTGATTGTCTAAGAACATATCTGAAGACATTTTTTAAATGTACAGCTAAAAAAGAGTTTTTATCACTTATCAAATTCAGTATTTCAATGGATACTGATGGGACTATTGATTTATCATAGAAAAACTAAAATTTTGATTGCGAAAAATTGAATGTTAGAACAGAATGCAAAAGACATGTAATCAAAAGCATTCAATTGGATTCTACTAGATGCTTGTCCAAAGCACAGAGTTCAACACTCTCCGAAAAAAGCGCCGTCACTGGGGTGGTACCCCCAAGGGAAACATAGTAAGGAAACATAATTTTTTAAGTTGCTGACTCCACACACCCTGTCCAGGCTTTCCATCTTTCTTTTACCCTGGGCAAAATGCATTTAAGGTACAACAATGGACTTTAAGGACCATGTTGTACCTTTGATTTACATTTGTTGTACATTTATATTATTTGTACCTTGAACAAAAAAGTAACATGCACAGCACTTTTTCTGCCAGTGTATGGCATTTTTACCTGACAGGCTGTGTTAAAGGCAGGAAAAACTTTAATCTCTTTCATTTCCTGCTGTTTTATTCATCACTGAACTTATTCATCAGGAATTTCATGGAATACATTCCTAACTCAGTTGTTTGTAAATTATAGAAGTGAGAAAAAGATGTCTTGATCTCCTGGGAAAATAATGGGTTAAAAAGGTTCATCACACTCGCATACCTCTTTTTCAAAATTATTACAATATTGCTATGTACAGTATGGATGTACGCTCTTAACAATAAAGATAAATGCCATAATGCCATAAAACACTTTCAGTGAGTGGTTCTTAAAACTAAAGCACACTGACCAAACATTCTGCAACAAACACCAACAGCCTCATGTTTGTGATGTTTATAAAACAAACCAACGTACCAGATGGATTAGTGTGAATGGGGGGAGAACACTCAAGATCCTCCCAACAATCAAACCCTGCGTTTGTGTTTGTTTGCATTTGCAAGTGTTTGTTTGATCAGTGCACTCATCTGAAAGGTTCTTAATGGAACCAAAACCAGTTCTTTCATGGCCTTATATGATTTATCTTTGGTTTTTAAGAGTGTACCTACATTGTACAATAATGTATTCCTTCTATAATTAGTCCAGCATGGTAATGCCAGCTTAGAGTACCTCATGCCTATTCTGGATGACCTCACATATGTTTCTATAACATGTATATATGAATTGAGTCATCTAATGTGGGGGATATAAATGTCATAGGACTAGAAACTCAGCACTAATGCATAAAAAATGAGAACAAAAAAAAATTCTGAGCACTATGAGTCATGTTGATACACCTACCTCTGGCTCTCTATGATTCAATGCTATTCAAAACTCAATGCCAAACAATCAGCAGTGGCAGCTTTCATGACTTGCTTGCAAATAAAAAAAAAAAAAAAGGAGAAACACATCTTCTATTTTAAAGACTTCATGGCCATGCTGTGTACGATTCGTCATTTTGTTTTGAAAGGCTGCACCAGGAAGTGTTTACCCTGGAGATAAATATTGTATGGCACTCATGACTATTATGAAGGTAAACCTTACCTGCAGTAGAAAGAGGGGAGAATAACTAGTGAGTATGGCGCACATTTTATTTGTCCAACATGAACTGTGTGATCTTTCAAATCTGGTACTGCCCAGTTGAGGGACATGACTCATAAAAATGAAGATAGAACGGAATGAAGATAGGGCAGAACTGTTTAGGAGACCTGAAGAATCTGTCAATCATGTGGTTACATTTAACTAAAAAATGGCTCTACATAAAAACCCCTCACACACAAAAAACATAAAACATTTTTAACATGCTACACCTTTGTTTAAAATTCATGAACTCTATCTACCATTTGACTGACCCCATTAATGTTGATCATTTAGCTGTATGACTAAATGATCATAAGACCTGCCAGTTTAATAATAAAAAATGCTATAAAACTGCTTAAGAAAACAAAAGTAAGTCCTAAAGTCTAATCAATCTCAGGTGTAAGTGTATGGGATTGGAAATCCCAGGTGTGTGCGTTTGCTGCAGGGTGTGAAATCCCCTAGGCTGAGCTTTACCGTTTGTGGAAGGAGGATGGCCAAGACATGCGAGGCTTTTTGAGCCCTGGTCGGTGGTTCTCCACGGTCCGGTTGCAGCATAAGTAGCGCTCGGTGTCGGAGTGATAGCGCTGCTTGATGCGAATGTGGGTCCGAGGTTGTCTCCATAAATGTTTGGGAGGCTTGGCGAAGCCGGCTCCCTCTCGGCTCAGAGCTGCACACTCCATCTCTGGGGGAAATACGTCTATTTTGCTGAACACTGAAGACGGGAGCGGTCTGTGCAGCTCGGGGGTCCTGGATCACTTTCTCCAAACGTAACTTTTAGATCATCTCCGACGCGGAGCTGTTCACCGCCATGTGGTGCTGAAACGGGCAGCGGCTCTCAGGGCAAGAAAAGTTACCGACCGCCGAGACGATCCCTCAGCTAAAAGAAAGCTTCTACAGTCACTTCGGTTCACCTTTTAAATAAACAAACAAACAAACAAAAACACGCCCGCTTCCTTTAGCTGACCAAACACACTCGGTTCACCGTGTCCCTCACACTAACAGCGTCACTTACACCCAGCCGGTCCGTGCTCTGAAAATGAAAGTCCTCAAGCTGAGAGAGACCGGGACTCAAGTAGCCTGCCGAGTCCCCGTGCGTTACCAGCACCAAGACAACGATGTGCTGGAGTGACCGCCCAGTTCCACTTACATCACCACAAACCCCAGCCTCCAACTCCAGCCTCGCTGTCATTATAAAAACCGGATCTCCATCTAAAGCTCATTTATCCTCCCAGGAACAAACCACAGCAGAGTAAAGCACAAAGCACAAATCAGGCAGGATCTGAGACACCTGTGAGATGTCGTGCATGATGTCCTGCAATTCCTATAAACCACACCTAAATCTGATCCAAATATAAAATATATAGAGAGATTTATAGAGAGATAGATCCAGAGATAGATAGATAGCTATCCTTTAGAGCTAGATAGATAGATAGATAGACATCCTTTAGTCTTTTGCCCTTTTGCCCCATTAGGCATAAACCCTTAAATGTTCCTGAACAAAAGCACTGTCAGTAATACAATGAAGTACAATGGCTTGGGCAGTTGTAAATCCTAACACAGAGATGCTCCCTCAGAGTATTACTGTGCAATAAAACAGTTTCAGTAACCAGAAACAAAAAGCAGAATCACCTCTGATGGGGAAAATTGGGCATGATGTTGCACATATGTCTGTGTGGGTGTGTAATCATAATTGGTGCGGTGGTGCTCTAGCAAAATTTCCTAACCCCATCTTTTTTTTTTTTACACCATTTGAAAACACTAGCTGTTGTTCACATTATGTAAATATTTCATGATCGAAACCAGAATAGAGATAAAAACAGTTCAAAATACAGATAAGTGTTAACAAGTGTGCTGCTTTTTCCTGTAAAACCTCTGTTTGGGAGATGTACTGTTTTGTTACAACAGCGTGGAAATACAATATAATTTAGCTTTAAAGGGGAATTTAAAACTTCCAACAACACGAAATGGTTTATATGTAAATAAAGTTGTCCTGGGTTGTTTGATATGAAAAGCTCTGTTGTATAGATAACAACCAAGTCAGAATTGTTCATAACAATGGTGATAGGAATCAAACATCTAAAGTCTACCTTATGAAAAATCATTAAACGACAGGGTTATGAATACACTGCCTGATGCAATAGTTTTGGGAAGGTTTTGACCTAAAATGTATTCCAAAGAAAACTTTCAGATTTACAACCCCTGGATTGATATCACCACCACTGTAAAGAAACCAGAAAGGTTCTCGACAATGCACAATTTCACATCAAAGTAATCTGAATGACATCTCAACAGCTCAGCAATGGAATGGACAAATTCCCAAAATGGTGAAATTCCCCTGTAATTCATTGAGAAATTCCTAATTATTCCAAAATAAATATCAAGAGAGTTCTGTTAGTCAAAGGGCAGGGTTTTAGTAGGCCTGAAAGCAAAATATACACTTTCCAGTAAAAGAACAAGCAGACTCATCCAGTCATTTCCAACTCTGTATTCATGTTCATGTCACACTGCCCTTTAAGAGCTTTAGTAAACATGAAGGGCTAAAACGTGCAGTGCGGAAAGGAAAGGAAACCACCTGAGAAAAAAATCACTGCCCCCGCTCCCACTCTCTGACCTTTCTCCCATTTAATCTTTCTGCCATTTGATCCGACAAGCAATTAACATTCATTTGAGAGGGGAGAGAGAAGATATGAGCGCAGCTGCAAAACAACCAAATTACTCTGGCTTCCTGTTGTGTGTCCTGATCTGGTGTCTGTATGTTCTGAGGCAGTGACTAGCCTTTGACTTCTCCATAACTGCCCTGCGTCAATGGAGCCTAGTCGCTCAGTGTAATGAAATATGTGGACGCACACACAAAAGCACAATAAAGGAGCTATTCTCTTGTAACCTCAGGCAGTCAGAGAAATGACAGCGGCTGGGGGATTCAAACCTAACCTCTGGTTGGCTAAACTCACAGATTCTGCTCTCTGAAAATGAGCTCTGTGCATAAGAGGAGACCAGGGACAAGATTTTTTTGACTTGTTGCCAAATACATGACACTATTTGTAGCTGGTTTGCATGTATTGAAGTGTTTAATCTGTTTAGAAGCCTCTGTGCATGCTACTTTGACAAAAGCCTTTCACCACACAGGGTAAATAGTATAGGTAGAGGTCTCCGATCCAATGTGCAAAGATCTGCTGTGGTTGCAGGTTTTAATTCTAACAAACCACACACAAAGCTAATAAATTGCTTGAAAACTGACCAACTGACCCATCCATGTTACTGAGGAGTTTTGGAGCTACCTGTCTGAGCTTGAGAAGGCCTGTCTGAACACACTGGTGTCTCCCTCCTCATTCACTCTTATAACTCACCAAAAAATAGGTCTGCGAATCTGAGAAGAGTATTGCTTCAAGCTAAAATGCTACCAGGCCGGAATGTCTAATCAAAACTATGCAGATTGGAAAGCAGCTTTAAACATGACAAATACAATTGGACAACATATACTACTAAAAAACAGTGTGGTTTGAGTGACAGTAAAGAAAATAATCACACACTAAATTTAGGAGCTGTGTACAACACCTCCTCGCAGGTTAAATAAGATTATTACCAATGTTCTGCCAAGGTTGTCCAGCTGAGAAAAAGCTGCTATGGACAGCTGTGGCTGGGGCATGGATCATTAAATAAGCAGAATCAGGTTTGCTCCTGCCTGGTGGCGAACAAAACCTGCAGCCACCTCTGCACTACAAAGTGAACAGTTGAATTGATGTAAATATGTCTGTTTTTCCACACCAGCAGACAATGTCTCATTAAAGTTACAGAGCTATGTGCTTTCCACTGGTGTTAGATGAATGACTCAGGTTAGAGGTTATGGGTTAAAAAGAACTGATGACTGACCTGTGCTCAGTTTGGGCATCACTAATTGTGTCCAGATTCCTGGTCTCGATGTTGGCCAAGGCTGTTTTGTAGAGGGCCTCCAGGTCCAGTAGTTTCTTGGTGTCAAGACTGGAGTGGCGTCGGGCAAGAGAAGGCAAGAGAAGAGGTCCCGAGAACCGTCTACGAATGGCATAGCTGGGCTTAGGGACTGACTCTGGCATACAGAAGCCATGAGAGTCACGTCGCCTCTGTGGGCACAAACAACAAGAGATCAAAACATCACCGATCACAGATGCCACAAAACAGACTGGCTGAATCTGTGTCTTGCTATCCTAAAAAAATCTTTGTGGCAGCATAATGTATCTATGAACAATACCTTCACTTATCACATCAATAAGTCATGTTATTTTATTCAGTAATTACAAAACCAATGCAGACCCA
Source organism: Hydrocynus forskahlii (assembly GCA_037974365.1). Classification (NCBI taxonomy): domain Eukaryota; kingdom Metazoa; phylum Chordata; class Actinopteri; order Characiformes; family Alestidae; genus Hydrocynus; species Hydrocynus forskahlii. The sequence continues at coordinate 14,255,020 of JBBPCX010000038.1, read as the reverse complement.
CCTATATACACATTTCATGTTCGCTGCTTTTCAAATATGAAACACTCTATATATTGTTTAATAACATCTTCTCAATGTTATACATCATCCTTAATTATTATGGCTTAATCTGAACACTCTGAACATTTGACTCTGAGCATTTTCTTTTAAGAGCCTCCAATGAATTATTAAAAACCTAAGAAGTAGTGATGTCACTTTGAAGTAAATTTATTTATTGAAACACATCAAATTTCTCATATAAGAGGTGTCAAAACATGATCAAACTTTCAAACTGTAGTGTAATACCATCAGATATGCAACACAAAGGTAACACTGATTTTGAAAGAAAAACAATATGCCTTGAAATTACTTTTATATTGGATATGGCTGCAGACATGAGGACAAGCTCTTGAGAATCAATCACTGCAGCAAGCTATCTAAATATTTTTAGATACACAGATGGGAAAACACCACTCATCACTGTAGGAACTCTATGAATTTTCTCTGAAGTACTATGACATCCCAACTCAAAACATCCTGTCTATAAAGGCCTGACAGACTTAGGGCAGCATAATGCCTAGTTTCAGCACAGTGGAACATAGCAGAGGGATTAAAGCTTTTGATAAAACAAGTAGAATCAAATCTGCATGAGCAGGATAGATTAACTGCAGGCCTAACTGGTGACACATGAAATTAATTGCAACAAATTGCATAATCCTTTATGTTAAACAGAAGTCAATGTAGTAACGTATCCAACAGACATCATAGGGAAGAGTTTCATCACCAGGCTAGCCCAAAATATGGCTGGCATTTCATGCTGCTAATTTTTCATGGCTGCAGGGTACGTCTAGAGATAAATAATGTTAATTGTTTAGTCAAGCAGCCCTTAAAAGAATGCAGAGTTCATGAACTCTTCACAAACTCTTAGGTCGTGTCTCCGGATTGCTCAAACCTCAAAATAAACAGTAAATCCAACATGCTGTTAAATCAAGGCCCACTCTGCTAGCCTTTACCACCGCTTAACTGCTTGTTGTGAGAATCAGAGGACAGAACGACTATTTCTCAGTCGGTAGTCTTTACCCTGATTTAAACATATCAAGGCAAAATTCACAAATAATAAAAATTCACACTTTTCGTCTGGAAGCTGCTATAAATAAGCTACCTCCGACTGACACACACAGCCCAAGTGTTCACACTCTCACTTTCTTACAATCCACATATCTGTTCTGTTGTCTCAGTGGACATAAGAGGTGTTAAACCATTAGAAAAGTGTGAAAGACAATAGATCATACACACACACACACACACACACATCCTTTGACAGAAATGAGGACATTTTATGTTGCCTTTTCCTATTAACAGGCTTATGTGATCGATCACTTGACTCGTGGCAAGAGAGTGGAAATCCCACAGTACTGGACCTCTTGCCTTCTCTCCATTTTATCTATTAGTCCAGAGGCTCAATGGCCACGTAGGGAATTGTTGATTTATCGCTCTTGCTCTAGTGCTAATTTGGGATTACGGTGTGCAGCACCTATGAGGGTAACTACACTGCATAACCAATATTAAGTGTACCACAACTCTACAACATCTATCTTTTTGCACACAATATACTCAATACTTTACTAAAGCAATTCACAAAGAGAGGTCATACTTTACAGTGATTTCACCATGTTGAGGGGCGGATCGTTGGTTTACTGTTTTTATAAAACAACAACAAAATACAATTTGAAGAAATATATCAGTTTATAATAAAAAAGTTTACCTTTAGTTCATGACCTTACACTTCCCTGTACAGCTGGGCAATATGATGAAATTCATCATTATCATGACAAATTACAATAAATCACAATATGCTTTTCCAAGATCATGTTGGTTATCTCCAGAACTTCAAGATCACTAACCAGCAGCATGTTTTTTTTTTTACAAGAACGGCATGAATAGTTTTAGTGAACTGTATTGTGTGCATTTTTCCAATGTCCAGTATTGCAATGTGTGCTTTTTTACACTGTCCAGTGTTGCACTGTGTTTTGCTTTATATGGTCCAGTACTGTGTTACGTACACTTTATTATCATCCAGTACTGCAGTGGTGCTTTGTTTCCATTACTTTACACTCTCCAGTACTGCAGTTTGTATTTTCACACCATCCATATTTTGTGCATTTTAACATTCTCCCGTCACATTGTCTAATGTTGCATTGTATGTAGAGCTTTACACTTTCCTGTGCTGCATTATGGCACTATGAGTACTCCCTTACACTTTCCAGTACTGCTATGACTAACTAACTATTAACTAACTATTATTAATCCACTAACTATTTTGTCCTTTATTATGTATCTATACTTGCATGTTTGTATAATTTTGTATACTGGTGAGAATAGTTTCAGCTATTTAGCCAGTTACATTAATTAACACATAAGAGAAACACAAGATGACATAATGTGGTAAGCGAGTAGACTCTGAAGAAATACACTGGTGCAATAAATACATTATAGCAAAATACATCAAATCCAAAAAAACATTCATCCATAAATTTACACAAGAGCTAGCAGAGCCAGAGATGTGTAAAATATGAGTAAACGAGCTTTATGAAGTCCTTGTAAAGAGTATTAGCAGATTTAGCAAACACCACCCAGGTTAGAAAGAACTGTGCAAGCAAAGCTTGTAGATGGGAATCATGTGTGAGTATTGACACACTGTAAAAAATGTATCTGAAACTCCACAGTAATCAACCGTAGTCCTTAATACAGCTGATTTCTGCACAAATGTTCACTGTCAAAGGCACAGGTCAAAGAGGTTACAATGATTTACCCGCAATTATCTGCAATTACCATAATTAGCTGTAATTACTGCTTTACAGCAATTAGAAAAACATATTGGTAAAAGTGACCAGTGGTTTGCAGCCTGTTTGCAGCCTGTCTCTGAATACTGTGGCACTGGGTGTGGATTGTTAGTTTTTGCAAATAACCTATTATTTTTTCATCTGCAGTCTATTTCACATGAGCTATTGTTTAACATGCTATTTCTGCCTCAGAGACACGTATTGATGCACTGAACCTCTTTTGTTATACAAACCGTGATGGTATTTCATATTTTGGTAAATTGGTTAATTCTGTAGTGTCACATTAAAACAGACATGGTGTTACATTCAGCTTTGTGATGTTGCAGTATAAGCGTGTAACTGCTACCGGGTCTTGTGTATAAGATGCAATGGTTCCATTTACAATCCATCAATTTACATTTGTTGCAGTTGTAGAAATTACTATATTCTTTACTTATAGAAGTTACCTGTATTGCTGTAACAGCTAGGTATGCTTATATACAGGTCCAGTGCTCTGATACAGTAATTTCTTGTACATTATTATTTACAGAATAATCTGTTATTACAGTATATTAAAATTGAATATACACTGATCAGTCACAACATTAAAATCACAGACAGGCGTAGTGAATAACATGGATTAGCTATTATGGCAGCTGTCAAGGGGTAGGATTTATTAGGCAGCATCAGTTCTTGAAGATGATGCAGGAACAATGGGCAAGCATAAGGATCTGAGAGACTCTGACAAGGGTCTAGAGGATTGGGTCAGATCATCTAACTTATTTGGTCTTGTGGGGTACTCACGGCGTGCAGAGGTCAGTACCTACCAAAAGTGGTCGATGGAAGGACAGCTGGGGAACCAACGACAGGGTGACTGGTGCCGAGGCAAAGTGATACATGTAGGGAGCGAAGGCTAGCCTGTCTGTTCCAGTCCCACTGGGGGTTGCATAGCTGCTCAGAGTAGACCAGTCACAATACCCATGCTGACCCCTGTCCACGTCTGAAAGTCCCAACAATGCACGTGAGCATCAGAACTGGATCACTGACTACCGGAAGAGGGTGGCCTGGTCTGATGAATTAGTTTCTTTACATCATGTGGATAGCGTGGGTCGCTTACTAGAGGAAGACAAGATACTATGATGCACAGTGGGAGGAAGGTAAGCCAGAGGAGGCAGTGTGATGCTCTGGGCAATGTTCTGCTTGGAAACCGTAGATCTTGACATGTGGGTGTTATTTTGACTACCTACAACATTGTTGCACACCAAGTTCATTCCTTCATGCCAATGGTATTCCCTAGTGGCAGTGGCCTCTTTCACCAGGATACTGACCCCTCCCACACTGCAAATTGTTCAGGAATGGTTTGAAAAACATGACAGAGTTCAAGGCGTTGACTTGACCTCTAACTTCCCAGATCTCAATCCAATACAAGCATCTGTGGGATTTGCTGAGCAACGTTTTCCATGGAAGCACCACCTTGCAACTTGTAATACTTAAAAGATACCACAGGCCTTGTGCAGTCCATGCAGATCAGAGCTGTTTAGCGGTGTGAAGGGGACCTAAACAACATTAGGTAGGTCGTTTTAATGTTATGACTGATCGGTTTAGATCCTTTACTGTTGAGAAATATTACATAGTGTTTAATTTAAATAGCTGTAATTAGAAATTAAACAATACATTCTGAACCGAATTGTCATGATTCCGGCTGCGGCTGCTGGGGGTCGCTGCAGGACCATTAATCCGCCCACAGCTGCAGACAATCATTCTA
>JBBPCX010000038.1:14233298-14244174 GCA_037974365.1 Hydrocynus forskahlii | reverse complement strand
TGCTTTAGTCCTAATTGATGGCCTATAAAGGCTTCTCATTACACAGGAGGCACACAGGAAAGACTTCATGATGGGTAGAAGCAAAGAACTCTCCCAAGATCTTCGGAATCTTATTGTTGAAAAGCATTCTGATGGGAACGGCTATAGGAGCATTTCCAGAATGCTGAATGTTCCTGTGAGCACTGTGGGGCCATTATCCGGAAATGGAAAGAGCATCAGTTCACCATAAACCGGCCACAATCAGGTGCTCCATATAAGATCCCTGTCCGAGGAGTCCAAAGAATAATTAGCACAGTTCTCCAAGAGCCAAGAACCACTCGGGCAGAACTTCAGGAAGACCTTGCATCAGCAGGTACTGTTTCAAAGAAAACTATAAGCAATGCAATCCACCATGGCATCCATGCATGCTCACCACGCAAGACTCCATTGCTGAACGAAAAGCATGTTGAGGCTTTAGTATGGTCAGATGAAAGCAAAATTGAACTTTTTGGCAATCATTCTAATCACCATGTTTGGAGAAGAAATGGCACTGCCCACCACCCCAAGAACACCATACCAACAGTTAAGTTTGGGGGTGGAAGCGTCATGGTTTGGGGGCTCTTCAGCAAGGGGTACTGGCAGTCTTCATATTATTGAAGGCAGGATGAATGGAGAAATGTACCGGGACATTCTGGATAAAAATCTGCTGCCATCTACCAGAAAGGTGAAAAGGAAGAGGGTGGACATTTCAGCAAGACAATGATCCCAAACACAAGGCCAAGGAAACAATGAAGTGGTTTCGAAGAAAGAAAATCAAGTCGCTTGAATGGCCCAGTCAATCACCTAACCTAAATCCCATAGAAAATTGATGGAGAGAACTGAAGAGCAAAGTTCATACAAGAGGCCCAAGGAACCTTCAAGATTTAAAGACCATTTGTGTGGAAGAATGGGCCAGAATCACTCCTGAGCAATGCAGACGACTGGTTTCTCCATTCAAGAGGCGTCTAGAAGCTGTAATCACCAACAAAGGCTTTTCTACAAAGTATTAAATAATGTGTGTTCAATACTTATTCCCTGTGTCATTTCACTTTATTATGACTCAATTTGTATACTTAAATGTTCTGATTTCTTTGTATGAATTCAATATTTGGCTTGATGGCTACATCTGGTGGAAATTTTGTCAATAGCCCACTTAGAAATCCCCTTACTGATAAAAATGCTGACGTGTCAAATACTTATTTCCCCCACTGTATCTATCTGTCTGCATATCTACTATTTTACTAATGCAGGCTTCTCGGCTGAAGACTGTTTTATATTTACAGTATGCTTGCTGTTGACAGTATGTAATTTTCATACCCCCCCCCAGGTCTAAAACAAGTGTACTTAAATGTCCAGACTAATTTTACCCACTGTTTTCATAATAGTTGGAAAATCAATAACGTCAAAATCCTTGACCAGCTCTTTCAGGCCTTCTGCACGAACACCAATCTGCATAGATATTGATACACAGACAACATCCTCTTTAGTATGGAATTACATAATGGTCCTAATAAAATGATGCTAACAAAATGCACTTTTAAACAGTTACTGTCCAGTTACCTCAGTAAGCTGAAGGATTCTTCCAATGAAGTGAAGTTTTCCTTTAGAAATCATTTCTGTGGGTATTGCACTTGTACCATTTTCCAGCCAATAAAACTCACTTGATGTGCCAGTCAGAAAGTCATCTGAAGAGTAAAGCAGATTCTCAGACTGCCAGTAAAGCAGTAAATATGGACTTTTCTAAACTTAAAAAGAAGATAGAGGTTAATAATACTGAAAGTAGGGAAAGATGTGAGCATAATGTATGCACGTTTAGCACTGGTAAAGTTCATGTAAAAGCTAAACAAGATGAGAATGTACATTTAATGCGGCATTCTGAGTGTCCCTGAGTGGCATTTTAACCATGAAAAATGGTCTATGTTGAATAATGTTATAGCTATTTTTATGCTCAAGAAACTCCTAAAACAGGATCAGCTCTACATCTTTATCTTCATGGATATGGCAAAAATGTATGGATATACATAATTATGCGAACAGAAAATGTCCTCACCATTAAACCAGTCCCAAAAAAGAGCCTTGCTATATCGGTAACCTAAGTGACCAAATCTCCGATGAAGTATTTTCACTGCGACGTTGCAGGCTGTTGACCTTTTGAGAGATGGTTGTGAAACAGATCATATTTATGCGAAAGAGAATATTGAGGCAGAAAGAATGGAAAGAATAGCGTTCTTACAGGTCATGATTTTCAGGCGTGCGAGAACGTGAGATGGCTCTAAGCTGAGAATAAATGAAGCTCGCCACCTGGATGTCCGTCTCCTTCAGAAGAAGTTCCGCCACCGCTGAGATCACAGCTACAGGAGGTTTTGTTTCCAGCAGGATCATGGAAGCTAGCATTCTTATTTCAGCAGGAAGCGATCTTTCTGCAAAGATGGTTAGGGCAATCTCCTGCACCTGAAAGGAGAGAATATAAAATGTAGACTAGAGTTACATTTCTTGACGTTTTTGTGATCAGAAAATCTATCAAAATTAAATATTTGAAATAAACAGGAAGGAAAAACAAACAGGCATATCATTTACCATTTCCAGAATAATTAGCATTTTTCTTGCTTATACCTCTTGTGTTAATCTCAAATATGGACAAATGGACAAATGTACAAAACGCCAAATATAAATATTTTTGTGAATATCACTTTTAACAGGGGAGCAAAAGGATATTTTCCTGACTCTACACACCTGGCCCAGACTACAGGAAGCTTATTCATAAGTTAATGAGTTAAATCAGGTGTGCTAGATGGGACAAAGCACACAAATGTGTGTGGCATCACCAAGACTGTGACTGGGATTCTTTAGGAGCTACAGATTCCTCTTCTCTTGGATTTAAAGTAAAGCTGCAGCTGCCAAAACTGTTTTTTTCCTTCCTCAAAGTGACTGGGATTGAAACTAGAACTGAGAGATTTGTTAGGGATTTGTGGACGTCCTGGTTCTGCTGTTTCTCTCATCTTGGTTTTTACGTGGAATTGTGGACTTTTAAGTGATGCCTTTGAAGAGACAAAGGGCCTCTCGGCAGAAACTGTAGTGCCTCAACAAAACAAAACTGATGGTGTAATGTGTGTAACATTTTGTATCAGTCAATGCATCAGTCCAATGCACTGGTATCAGTTCAACTTTCTTCAGGTGTACCTGATGGAAAAATTGGAAGAAACATACAGACATTGCTTTGAAACATCCAGACATTGCATTAAGTGGCTTGAGTTTTCAAATTATATAAAAAATAAAACCATGGAGTTAGAGCACTGAGAAGCAGTGTGAGGTGTGTTGATGCTTACACCGTGAGGGTCTCTGATAGCGAGATGGCGGAGGGAGTGCACAGCTACACTGTGGACCCTGGTGGGGAGACTATCAGCCTTTACTGAGAAGCCAGGAAGAAACTTAATCAAGGTCTTGATGCTTAAAGGATGACCTGCGTTCCCCAAAGCCTTCAGGGCAAGCACCATGTCTTCATCATTATTCCTAGAGAGTCCACTATTGGCCATATCAAGCAGAGGCTGCAAAACATTAACAGAAATGGCAGTCAACAAATTGTTGGTCCGATAAAAAGTGTTTTTGCAGATCCATTACCTGCACTGTGGTCACTGGGCAGGGATTCACTTGAGCACACATTCTGTACACCAGAGAACCGAATGATAGCACCACAGTTTTCCACAGCATAGAATGGGACTTACTGAAGGGCATGGTCAAGAACTCCTGCAGAGGACATTAGGAAGATCAGTCCAAACTCTAGACTAAACTCTAGCCTCAAGGATTTTCACAAAAGAGATAATAATATCACAGTCTTTACCTTTGCCATCTCTGTTAGTTGAGGTTCAGCAGATAGATGGTTGAATGCCACCAAAAGTGCCTGCCAGGCCTCATTTGCTGAGATGTCTCCAGCTTTGAATCTGTTTCGTAGGAATTTGAGCACCCTTTCATCTGTGACCTCAACAACCGTGTCCAGGAACCACCTCCTAGTCATCACAATCCAGAAGAACATATGAAGTATTCGAATAAGCATATCTCCACCCCTCCTGAGGTCCTCCCCCACCCACCCGGACTGGACTAGTGGTAAACATATACCTGTGCTCATTGTTTCCTGACAGTTGTTTCCACAAAAGCTCCAGATCGTCATGTGTTGATGCACGAAGAAGTTGGATCAGAGCAAGAACATCAAAGCTTGTGCTGCTGTTTACTTGATAGATGTTATCTTGAGCCAAACGATTGATTAGGTCTGTAATCTGTTGCAATTAGGACATAAAATTTGAGAAAATATTTTTTCTGCATTTTAGTTCAACCTTCATTTCACAAGACTAACCTTGGACACTTGTTTTTTTAAGTCCATCATCAGCACTGGCATTGGTCCTAGACCCTTCTCCACACTGTACATCATATTTCCCCTGCTTTTCACTTGACCTGTCACAGGTTTCCCAACAGTGTCCATCTCTTTGAGTAGTATGATGTTCCGTCTGTAACATAAAACAGCAACAAAAATAACAAAAAATTACTAAGATGCTAACAAAAAATGACATCTTGGTAACTTAGTGGCTACCAGATTCCACTGACTGATATCCATTTTTGCATGGTTCATGAAAATGTAGTGCTGTGTTGTGATGTGTAAAAACTTACATGGCCTGCAGTTTAAAGTTACCCCCCTTCACGTTGAATGGAGAAAAGTGGTGCCTTTCTTGAGCAGATGCATTTGTAATCAGACCACCACCTGCTATAGCCTTTACTATATAGCCGTACTTTACTGTGGCAACAACATTCTCGCCTTTCTGAAAACCCAAATATATATATTTAAAAAGCAGCAAAAAATGTGTATGTATATAAAGTGACAACAAAGACAACAAACCTGTTTGCTGTTTTTATTTTCCTCAGCCAGTGTCATTCCGCTATACGCTGCAGCTTTTTGATGGCAATCATTAATATCAACAACTTGTGTCACATATAACTCTTTGGCCTCTGCATTCTCTTCAATAGCATAAGCACTATGGCATACACCGTGGATTCCCAGCTGAGATGAAACAACAAAGAATATGTCTTATTCTCTGCAAGGCACTCTGAAGTTGCATGAGCCAAACAGTAGAGTTTTGAAGACGATTTCAGGTTGGATACCTCATTAAGCTCATAAACTCGCTGGGTGGTCTTGATTGTGACATGGAGAAATCCCAGAATGCCCCTCACTATGTTCAGAATGGTGTTGGAGACTTCTAGTGCGGTCTTAATGTCAGCCACCTGTCCTTTGGAGTATTCAAACGTGAAGGGTCTGTTGAGCTCAGCGGCTAAGCGTTTGGTGAGATTAGGCGAGGCTTTAAATGAGCTCTCTCCTGGAATTCCATTTAGCTCTTCAAACACCACGTTGGAGATCTAGAAAGGAAATATTATTCCTCACAAACTGCATCCATTCGGTGTTGTTCAAAAAGGAATAAGCATTCATTATTCACTGAAACATTCAATATGATAATTATTTCACAGATGTTAGAATGACCAGGGCCAATGTGATTTAATTATTCATTATTCATATTTTATTTATTCAGTTGTGCATATTGCTGTGCATTGCTCACTCCAACCATCGGATGAAGCAGTGGTCAAAAACCCTGCTTCTGGAGATCTACCCTCCTGCTCTAACCCTTATTAACCTCCATCTCACTGTTGCCTTCAGGAGTCCTCCATTAGATGAGTGAGGGGCGTTAAATTTGTGTTAGAGGTGAAACCTGCGGGACCGTTTATCTCCAGTAGGAGAGCTGTTTGCCATTGCACTGAAGGAAGATCAGCTTGTTCACATAAGCATGCAATTTTGATTTTATTAAAAAAAAAATCTAAATACAAGTTTACAGATTTTGAAGTATTGTTCAAGTATTTTCATTTAAATGGGTAAGACACAAAAATCTGTGACTAATATTTTAATACAACTTACACATACATCAAATAGGAATATAATGATGTTATTGTGACGTTGAACATACCTGAAGGAGAAAAGTCTTTATCGATACTCCAGTGATTTTGAAAATGCACTGCAGTTTGACTCCAGACTCGGCTTGGCCTGCCACATCACGCCCAATACTCACGATGCCTTCATACTGATACTCGTATGTTTTTTTCTGGTCCAGGGTGGGCTCTGAAAATGAGAATATGCTTGCAAAAGCCTGAATTTCCGTTTTTTTTAATTTTTTTTTTAAGGATTGTTACTTGTAACTTGCTATGTGTTGCTATATATTTCCTAAACACAGTAATTAACTCTTAGATCTGTAACTTCACGTCAGATGTTGCAGCTAAAAGACAATTTAAAAGTTTACACAATTTCCCCCTCACTTCTATTACTTGTTCGCTACATTAGACTTGTGGTTCCACTGTCACTTTGCAGCTGTGGCTGAGAAGGTCTGGAGATTTTGTGCTGATTGCTGATCAGAACTAGATTTAAGAACCAGAAAACACTAACCTGACCATAACACCTGTATTTCAGTAGAAATTGTCTCCCAAAATAAACTTGCATAACATAAAACACAAAGCAGTTTTTCACACAACTGTGAAATAGCAGTATAGACAGAAATGTGCTCCTATGCTAATAAATAATTTAATAAATACCTGCAACATATGAGCATTAGGCATCATAAAATATACACTATCTACCTCCTCCCTCATCGCTTTACGTATATTGCTCGTTCTTTCTTTCTCTCTCTCTCTGTCTGTCTGTCTGTCTGTCTGTCTGTCTCTCTCTCTCCTCTCTCTCTCTCTTCTCTCCTCTCTCTCTTCTCTCACTCTTTTCTCGCTCTCTCTCTCTCTCTCTTCTCTCTCTTCTCTCCTCTCTCTCTCTCTCTCTCTCTCTCTCCTCTCCCTCTCTCTCTCTCTCTTCTCTCCTCTCTCTCCTCTCTCTCTCTCTCTCTCTCTCTCTTCTTTCCTCTCTCTCTCTCTTCTTTCTCTCTCTTCTCTCACTCTCTCTCTCTTCTCTCTCTCTCTCCCCTTTTTCTCCTTCTCTACTTCTCTCTCTTATTCAGGTCTCCTCCAACAACAACAACAGCACATGCATATGATTTGCTGGTTGTGAAATGTATTAATAGTTGCATTAAAAATGGTTGCATTCAGAGGTACTTTTGCTTTTACGGTAGAATTATGGTATTTAGTTACTCACCATAATTGATGATCTCACTTGCTGTCAGAAGAAAACACCATAGTTAAAGTCTGCTTTATTTAAACACACTTCTTTAAACTGTTAACGGCATAAGACAAACTTCGCTATGAATAAATGCTGTCTTTAATAAGTTAAGATTGATACTAACACATTAATAATACTATTAGTGTAAAGATAATTGAGCATTTATGGTGACCTCGTCTTTTTGTTAAGTTAGGTAAACAGGTTACTCTCTGATTTGATACATACCAGCCAAGGCTGCACAGATACAGAAGAGGAACCAGCGCATGGTGAGTGGACAGAGTGTAATCACATGTTTGGGCATCATCTTATATACTGAGGTCAATCCACCCTCTCCTGCCCATTTTATCTCCTCTGGTCAGAATCAGAGGGGTGAAATGACCTGCTGCAATCCCCCTTACCTACATAATATACAGCCATTTCCCTTTTCTGCTCCTTTTTCTCTTCACTGTTTGTACAATTTGCGGCTGTGTGTGTGTAAAATGCACAGGTTGCTATTCTTTTAGAAACTATTACAGCGTGAGCTGTGTATAAAATAAAAACACATTCATATGTGTTGTGAGTGCAGTAGTGTTTGCATTGCAGCTATTCTATGTGCTGTATTCAGCAGCTTCACTCCTGATTCAATTTCTGATGGGATGAAACAGTCACACCGGCACACACTATACCCTTAATAAGGTGCAATTGTTAAATGATGTAAGAGTGTTGTGTAGTTTAACATTTCCAAGGTATAATAAATTGTTTATATGTATTATTTTTCAGTTTTCTCCAAACATTTTTTGCTTTGGAATTTTGACTCAAGTGTGGTCAGTAGTGTATAAAACAATAGTGACATGCACATTTTACACAGACACACTCCCACAGATTACAAAAGCAATAACCAGAAAGAAATGATGGGGTCTCTTATTTTTTTCCATGGCTGTAGTTTTCACTGTTATCAGGAGGCCAAAGCCAAAAGATGGGGTAAAAGATGGCTGCACACCAAGTCCAGGACACGCACAGCCTGTGGATATGAGAAGAGGGCAAAGGTGTGGGTTCGCTGTGACCTCAGACAGTGTCAGTGTGACCTGCAAATACAGTGATCTGTGGATGTTTGCACTAAAACAAACCAGACTAGGTTTTTTAACAGTCTGTGAAAGCTGTTCTCAGTTATAATAAATAACAGAAGTTTTCTGTGCATTTTTTGTACTGACTGTTGTACTGATGGAACAGAATGTGGATGGGATACAGTCAGTAGCTGCAAACCTACAGATCATGCCTATATATGAGGTGTTTTTGACCAAATGGTCAACGAGTATAGCTGCAGGCCAGTTAAAAAAAAATGGTAGTTTAGTGCAAAAATAGGATTCTGTTATGTATTCTGAATATTGAGCATGCAAAACAGATGAACTGGCACAGTTACAGCACAGATGTTATCCCTGTTTCTCAGAGGTATGTTTGATACTGACCTCATTCATGATATTTTGACAAAAACAAGGATTTAAAGACAGGCGAAACATCAAAGCAGCCTAATTCTTTTTAGATGAGTATACTGTACATCCCCCAACACACATGCAAAAAAACTGCACACCGAATACGAAAAAAAGGATTTTAATGCTTCATAAGCTACTGTTAAGCCATCAGACATTCTTGACACCAAATGAAGTTGTAGACTTTGCAGTTTTGGAACCTGTCCGTAACATAATTAGGGAACATCAACTGCACACAAGTAGCTCATAGACAGCCAGTTATACACTACATACAGAAGACAACTGATTATTCAATGTATTACAGTTCGTTACTGTATATAAAGTAGTTTTACAGTACTTTTACTATGACTTGAGTACAAAAGGAATGCATGTTTTACTTAAACACATTTTTTAGCTCCATTTCAGTGAGTGCACACAGTGAATAACAGCTCATTTGGGCTTAACTGTTCTCACAGACGGTTCATAGAAATTATGCTTAAGCAGAATCATTTGATTTTACACAAATTTACCAACCCCAACTCTAACAATGGATTTGTAATCATGAAACTGTGTCGATGTTGGGTTTCTTGTCCTGAGTTCAGCACAATTCTAACCCTGAAGCTTCTTTTTAAGAAACTGTACACTGTTTGCTCAAATTTGGCAAGAACTAATTCGGCTTAAGGTGCATTTCAAATTTAAGGGTTATTAAAATGGTAAAAATGGCTCCATAGTCCTTCACCATAGTACTGAATGTATGCTATCTTGTGATTATACTTTCGGGACATTTTATGCATTTTCTTCTTTATTTATTTATTTTATTTTACTTTATTTAGTGGGTTTATTTTATGCCCTCTATTCTGTAATTTATTTGCTGTAAAGCACATTGAGCTGTATTTTTATGAAAGGTGCTATACAGTTATCAGTAAGGAGAAAACCCCCATAAACGTGACCAAATACAAAACTGCTCTTCTTGAGCATTTGGAAATGAGCCAGGTTAACATGTTTTTGAAACTGAGTGCTGTAGTTGGACTTTTTTGATTCATAAACATAAATAGACAGGTGCTACCGTTTGCTACACAGGCTTTTTGATTCAATTAAAAAAAAATCCCTAAGATACATTTTTGGACACAACCCAAACTACAAGCTCGTATTTACAATGTGTAGAGTTCTGATCTGTATGAACATGTTCAGTATTCTGCTGTGATGGTGACGATCAGGTGTAATTTCCTCATCTCAGGCATTCAAAACAACAGGGAACGTTCTTGAACAGTCTGTAGTACTCCTCTTGGATCTGCAAGGGGAAGATGTTTCAGAGTCAGTGTTAGTTAAAATAACATTCTTAATCTCACACGTATACATTTGCATAGTAACGTTATCAAAATGGAAAGTACAAGAGAGGAAAAAGCTGCATAACCTATAAAAACTACACAATATGACAAAATAACATAAAAGGAAACTGTACACTATACGAGTGTATTGTTCGGATGTAACCTTCACCTTTCTAGACAACACACAGAGGAAGATGAAGATGAACATTCCCTGGAAGGCATTGGCGAAAGTGAAGAGATAGGCTGTGAGGGTTGTCTCGTTGAGGACGTGCACCACACCGAACGTCCACGTGGCTCCAAGGACAAACAAGAGTGCCAGAGCTCCTCTGGCACAAGACCTGGGTTTGGGGAAGTGAGTTTTAGGTGATATTTATGAATATGTAAACATAATTAAATAACAACTTTCTCATGACCACAGATGAGATTAGACCTCTGACCTGATATTTTCATAGTGACTGATCTCAGGTTTCTTTACTGCTGTGTGACGGTAGACTTTAGCGATGATGACTGCAAATGCCAGCAAGTTAACCTTGAAATGACAACAAAAAAGGATTTGAGCAAGAAATAATAATAAATCATTGCTGTCCACATAAAAATGTAAAATAAATAAATGAATAATAAAAGGATATACTTGGCTATGTAGTTAATAAAATATGATTTTCTATTTATATTCATTTCTATTTATATTCATTTTTCTATTTACATTCATATTCATTGATATGTTTTTAGCCTGAGATTATGTAATTGGTCATGCTCGCATGAGCCATGGCTTATTGCTTTTGCTATAATGGGTTCATCTACAGTGCTGTTCATCATTCTAGATACATCTAAAGTGTCATCATTATTTACAGCTTCCACAATCTGTTCAGTTCAGAAGTAGCATCATAATTAAATTGACC
>JBBPCX010000038.1:14204914-14226029 GCA_037974365.1 Hydrocynus forskahlii | reverse complement strand
AAAGTGAAGAGGAATTCAGCGTCCAGGAATATAGAGGCTTCCCACCATACCAGCCATTCCCCTTTTTTATATATATGCATAAATCTCATGCTGAAATGTATTGTCGTCGCTCTTACCAGTACAGTTTTTGAGCCCGTCTCCAGAAAACCCTTGCTTGCAGAAACATCCAATAACAGAGCCATTGATTGACTTACAAGTTGCATTCTCATGACAGGACTTGCAAATGTCAGAAAATTTGCATGGATCCAGCATAGTCGAAAGCCATACTTTTCAAACAGAGAGAACAACGTGTTATTAAAACTCATAATTAAAACAATTAAAACAAAAAACATTAAAAGATACCGATACAAGGTAAGAATTATGTAATCTGCAACTGTTTCATGTTCTTGATTGGACTAAAATATAGTCCTAAATATGAAGGCAGTATAGGAAAGATGGGGAAAAGATGCTGTAATCTGAAAAAATAACATTAAATTTCCTTCTAATTGTTGAAGAGTAGAAGAAATCTACAGAATACTGAAAAAAAAAACGCTGTCCACCATCAGTAATTCCACTGCAAGGCTCTGAGGACTGAGGGTTCAACGTAAAAGGTGTCCTACCTGCCAAAAGTATGAGTTTCATCGGTGAGTTGAGGAAGAACTCCATTTGCACGTAGAAACTGGATCACTTTAACCAGCAGCAGTGCGCCCGTGTGACGTACATCGCTTCCTTTCATCAGTTTCCTGTTTCTCCAAACCTGACCCTTCCTGTCGTAGCCCCCAATCAGCTCTCACAAACATGGTGGAGGAACACACTGAAGGCAAGATTCCAGCACTGCTCACAAACAGGCACTCTGTCTGTTAGTGATACAGGTAAATGTTTATTCATGCAAATCTGATAAAAATCTAACCACTGGCATTCGCAAAAGAAGATCCAATTTACTGTAAAGAATTGGAGTGAACAGTTTCACCACAAATACCATAAATCTGAAGATCTATTACTGGGCATCTTTTCTCTCTCATGTTGAACTGAAGGGTCAATTAAGTGAGAAAATTTTATTTAATGGGGTAACATTAAAAACAAAAAATCTCAGAGGCTTATTAACATACCTAGAAATACATATGCACAAAATGTAGAATTCTTGTGTTCCTCCTTTTGTTAAAGAAGCCCTTGGTAAGAATAATGCTATTTTAGGGAACAAATACTGGGAAGTATTGACACAAAACATAATTAATTATACACTTTTTAAGAAATGTATTCACTGTGCATTACACTTCGTTCATTATGACTTGTATTAGCACATGCCTGGAAGTCTATTATGTGAAAAATTCATTAATAACTTCATTATTCGTTGTAATGATGTACAATAAACACATGCTTAAGAGTCACTTATCACTGTGTAATTGATTCCTGTAGGTTCAGGTGACGTCTTGAGTTGATTACATTAGAATTAATAAGAGATTAATATGTCACTAATACTTCAAGATACACTGAAAAAACACTTCATTGGGTACACCCTCGCCGTCCATTTGATCAGCTCCACTTACAGGAGCATTCAGAGGATCTGTAGTTTTCTACAGTCAGTAATCCATGTGCTTCTCTGCATCATTTTTAGCCCCCTGTACCCTGTTCATCAGTGGTCAAGACCCCCACAGGAACAGCACTGGCCAGGTATTATTTGGAAGTGAATCATTCTCATCAATGCAATGTATTTTTCTAAAGAGGTTTAGTCTGTTTGCACCCCGTGTTTGAAAGTAACAATAGTATCATGTCTGTTTAAGATCACAATAGCTAGAAGCTAGAAATATGTTATGGTTGTGTTTATATTTTAAGTGTAAAACATTGATACATTGAATCCCTGTATGCAATCAAAATAGCATAAACCTACATAAATAAATAGTTAATTTATATTATCATTTTATATTAAGACGATAGATGATTACTTCATGCTCAATCATTTGCACAATGAGGTCTTTACAAAGTGTTTATTGTTTATTAACAATGCTATTATAAGTGATTTACACTCATTTTGATTGGAAATGATGGTATCATAATGAATAAAGGTTTCCTCGGTGAATGAGCCATTTAGAGCTGTGTAATTTGGGCTTTACTTCACAAATAAGAAGACCTTCTAATATGCGTCCCTTCAAATGACGTGTTTCCAAAAGAAATGTTTAAAAGATATTAATATTGGATCTCTTTCAAAATGCTCCTGAGTCTTTAGGGACAGTTAAATATCCATCCGGAAGTTCCACGTCCTTTCCAACAAACAATCTGGAAAACTTGCCAGAGGATAACCTCTGCTGTTCCACAAAAGGAAATTCACTAACGATCACTGGAACAAAAAACACCAGAGGTTTTCTAGACAACAAACAACTGCCCATGGTGAAGTATGGTGGTAGATCTCAGATGTCATGTTCCTCATTCTGTACTCATTCAGATACCAGGAGATCAAAAATTGGCTCCTTCTGACAGGAAGCCAAATCTGCCTCATGGTTTCAACAGGATACAAGCTCACACATGGTCCACTGACCACAGAATGAAACTTTTACAGTGACCATCTCCTGACCTAAACCCTGGACACCTGTGGGGTGGGCTAAAATGAGATTCCAGTGTGGCCCAAGGGCTCCATACTATGTATGGAGGAATCATAGGTCATAGGTCATGGGTCATATGTGTTTTCTGAATTTATCTTGCATTATGAAAGAAAACTTTGGTGCAGAAAGTACTAAATGCAGTAGTAGCGATAAATTATTCTGCTGGTCCTGGAGCGCTTGAACTCTCACTTTGCTTTTCTTGGTATTCAGTCAGAAACTGTAAGCATAGTAGCATGCAGGAATATTTTATTCTTGCAGACCAGTCGGCATTGTCAGAAAAGCGTTTCAGTAACGGGTGTGAAAATTCACAACACCTCTGAGTGATCCAGTCACTTAAAGAGAAGTTTGCTTAATGTCCACTGACAAGACCAGCGTACCAAACGGTTTGAAACAGCGGCGGCACAAACTGAAAAAGAGCCCAACAAAGTGAAAGCTCTGGAGTTTGGGACATGTTGAAGTGGCCCTGAAAATTATACATTTGTGGGGGGGAAATGCTATCAGCAGAAAGCACACTAGCCTGAAAAACAAAACCACAAAACAAACAAACCCTCTTGCCTTCAGCACGGCTTTTGAAGAATGTATGAGAAACATACTGCAGCTGCTGGACGAAACTCAGCTGGACAGCTTTGAGACAGGACTTATGACAGGCTAGCAGGAGCTATAGTCTATAAATTCTCTGCGAATGACTCTATATGAATCATATAATCGAGAATTACATTTATATTCTTAAAACAGTTACTCCAGCCTCAGTGAGGTAAACTGATTATGAGGTCATTTTAATTGCTTGTCACTCTGTTTGCTGTAGCTCAAAGCAGTGCTGAAGCTGGAGCACCCTGCTAGCTTAGCCCAAAGTGCTCTGCTACGTGTCTCTACATCCTGCTAGTGTTTGAAAATGGAACGGAATGCTGGTGACAGATAGCAAGTTTAAGCAATTGGTTGAATTAGTGTCAGTTCAAGAGGAAGAAAGGCAAAAGCACTCTCTATTATTGCAATGGTCCTTCTCGAGAAACATTTAGTCCTACTTCATTTAGTCCTACTTCAAACTATTATTATTGATAATAGTTACCTTGACACTAATTAGTACTGCGACACATGTCTGATCACATGTTGTGGTTGCTATAATATGTCTGTCTGATTTTTAAAGCAGTGCTGATATCCAAAATGTACATAGTATAGTATTTGTGCTAGAAAGATCCAGGCATGTGCCAAGCAAAAGGTTTAGAATTGTTAGACATGTCTATCGACAATGTGTGAGTGTTAGTGAGGTGTGCAGCAAGGCTGTATTTTTAACTATGTGTGCGTGGTCAGTGTTTCTGTAAGAAATGTGTCTGTGCAGATAAGGCAGGACCAGCCCAGCCACCCAACATGCTTTCAATAAAGAAACCATGACTTCATTCTCTCCGCCACCACGGGAAAAAACTTCTGCTTCTTACGACCGAGAAAACAGATTATAACGTTAAACGCTGAATAACTGTAAAAGCATGAAGATGTTCCTTTTTTGGAATTACATGATGTGGGACATGTGGTGTTTGTTTGATTTAATTTCAAAAATTGAAATGTAAGAAGTACGATTTCTTAACTTATTTTGATACAATCATTTTAATATACACTTAATTTTGAAAGAAAAGCCTGTAAATAACATGTATTTCAACAGCACTGCAGTAGAAACAACAAAATCTTTTTAGTTCCCTCCATTTAAAGTGTGTAAGACTTAATGTGATGTAGAGGTATTGTTCAGCATCACCAATAGACTGAATTCTAGCTTCCTTTATTCTGAAGTGCAGATATCATAATAATAATAATTAAAAAAAAGAACCAAATGGTTATGTAACATAACCTGCTAGTGTGACTGGCCATTTGGTGAATATGATTTACAGAGCTTTTACAACCACACAAATATGAGATGGCACATATAAAATTCCATTGCACTTCTGGAATGGAAATGAAATGGTGGTGGCCCAGTGGGTAGGATACTTGCCTCTGGGCCAAGAGATCATGGGTTCAAATTCTACCACTGGGTCCCTGAGCAAGACCCTTAACCCCAAGTTGCTCCAGGGAGACTGCCCCCTGTAGTTAGGGAATGGAAGTTACTTTGGATAAAAGTGTCTGATAAATGTAGTAAACTTCAGTATCTACCTTCCAAAAGAATGAGTTGCATCAATGAGGGGTGAAAAAACTTCCATGTGATGTGAATACACTAATGAAGACCTGGATATTTAGTCAGAAGTTTAATACAGTATAATGTCTTTTTATTTTTAGATATATAAGATCAAAATGAAAACTGAGTCAAAACAATAGGGACAAGGTTGTAGTGAAGACAACCTTCACAATACAAGCTTAGTTGAGATTGAGGCAAGAGTGAACCTAAGGGGGCCCAAAATCAGGACAAGAGTCCAAATGAGAATGAGATCAAGTCAAAACTGAAATCCAAAAATGTCCTTTTCAAGACCAAACCTTAACAAATAACCAAACCTTTAACCACTTCAGGTCCAAATATTTTGGCTGTTTCAAACGGTTTGAATCAATTAAACAGATTTTATACCAAGACCTCTGGAGTTACCACTTTTCTTGGACTGTGTTGCTATTTTTTGAAAATGATGAATTTACATAATTAAATAAATAGTAATGAATTACATTTGCATTCATTTTATAATAACATTGTTCCATTTGAAAAGATTTTTCCAAGTTTACATTTCCATTGATAAAAGCATTACAAAACTGTAATGTAAATGCCCCCCTCCCTGATAAAAGACACATAATACTGACTCTTCATCAAGATCAGGTCACAATAAGGAAGACAGGACGACAGTCCTATACCTACAAACACATATGCAGTGTGGACTCAGTTTACGCAGTTGCTGTCTTTCACTGTATTTAATTAAATTAATTTAATTTATTAGTGGCACTAATGGTGTTGATTATAGTGTAATAGTTAGTAATATGTTTCTTTTGCGTGAAAAGAATGCACACATTTAATTTACAATCAAGTACTGTTAATTTACAATCAAGCACTGTTTCTTTAGTGGAAAAGTCTGATAGAGCTGTTACATGAGTAATAAGTAATAAGTGTGTGGCAGCCACTCAAACAGAAAGCAGTGTGTATCTTACTCCAAAGCACGCTCCTTGGCGAGATTGTGAAAGCAGGCTAAAGCCTGGGAGTGGCCTGCCTCCTTGTGCTTTAGAACAATAAGAGGGGAACACTTGACCGGCAGATTTCCTCTCTGGCCTGAGAGTGTATCACGCTGAGCTCTTGCTCTAATTGCACCCTCTTCCTTTAAGAGCCACCGCTGAAGAGTCTCAGGAGTGATGGCAGCAAGTACGGGACACATTAAAGGGCTTCTTTTTCACTGTACCCTGTGCTGGAAAAGGCATGGAGGTGCAAGCCTGATTATAATAAACTAAAATTTAGCTCTGGGGTGGGGGGTTGTTGGGGATAAAGCAAGACATGCTAATGATTTTCTTCAGAACTGATCTGCTCTGCCACCCTGTGGTTATGAGATGGAAGATGAATGTAGATGAACACATGCAGTTCTATGACCATGTTTTTGTCCTTCCTTAAAGATATTTATGAAGATGCACTCTAGTTTGAACTGATCTTGCAGGACCCCAGAAAGGTTTTTTTAATCGGCTAGTAGTTTGCGTTAACTCTTAAATGTTACATATTTAATTTCACGACTCATTACACAGTTAATTTTTCAGTTTACCCTCTGCATCGACAAAAGGTATGATGATGATGATGAAGATGACAATGGTGATGATGATTATAATTTCATTTTATTTTATTTTAAACTACTATTATAATCTGCAGTACTGTGAAATATTCCGACCGGAAAAATTTGGGCATCTTTGAGACAGGCCCCTCTGTAAACAATGCAGTTTTTTAATATTCTGATCTGAAATGTCAAGCAACAGATGGCGGTTTGCTTCTCAACAGAAAGTACCATTATAGTAAAACATCTTCTCCTGTGGTATCACAGTTTACGATTTGCCCTTTTAATAGAATTTCTGTGCTTGTTTCAATGAGCTGCTCAAATGAAATGACAGCACTAAAGGGTTAACACTGTATTGTTAAACCTCTTTACAGTTATAACACTGAATCAGTCGAAATTGAACATTTTTCTGACTGCACGAAGTCTCCTGTGTGTGTGTATAATTATCCTTGTTTGGTGACCCAATGGGATTCCTTTGCTATGTCATAGTACTGTAAATACAAGGAAGCTCGTTATTCTCAGCTTTCCAAAGCCTACGTCTTGATCCCACCCTGACACTCTAAGAAGTGTCTGTGCGGGACATTATACAGGACAGGCATTATTACAGATCTAATTCTTCACTTCTGTGTGCATGAGGCTGCATAATATTCTGCAAAGCCATTCTTTCCCAGTGCATCTCAGTTTAGGTAATCGTGTTCTCTGTCTGTGACCATAGTGGACAAAAATTGTGTTTTAGGGCACTGTTACAGACCCTGGCCATTTAATGTCCAAGTCATCAACAGGAATTCCAGAGTGATTTTGAGGGAACATCACAATATGCTCATTATATCCAATGAACATTACAGACCACTGAATCCTAGACGACTCTGTGGACTGAAACAGTGCCGTAGTGCTGTACAGGTAAAAATGAAGACCATAGTCCTACAGCAAACACACTGGACGCTAAATATTGCTGGCTTCTGCGATCACAGACTAAGAATTACACGTGTAGGCTAGTCATGTTTTGCGTCTCCCTGTGTCCTTGTCCCCTGCCCAGCCACAGCCTCTCCCTCAAGCACTTCATCATAATCTGAAATTTGTTAATGCAGCTGGCGGATAGTTATCTAGACTGATAATAAAGTGTCAAAATTCATTTATTATATTGCATGATTTTACCATTTTTTAAATAAACGTTATTCCACAATATTAAATAATCTGTTTTAGTCACTGGGTGGCCTCTAAATTTTTCTCATTTTCCTAGTCAGTTTCTTGGGCCTAGTTTAAGCCTAGTGCTGGACTTCACAGCATTCTGAATGGAGATTTTCCTATGAAACACAAATGTGGTCTAGCACTGGGCTTTATCCCGATCTGAAAAAAAATAAATAAAAAACAACCAAAAATTTTCACGGCTGGGATAAAGAGTACATAGTGCTGTTTCTTCAAATCCCCTCAACTGCTGCTTGTATCTGCATTTAAATAGCTGAATAAGTACATTTGAATTGAAACTGAAATGAAATTAATTACATTTGTCTTTGTTTGAGATCTCAGATAATATGGTATGAAGTCGATTGCCGTGTCACAATCTGAACACAGTGAAACAGGAACTTTAGCCGAAAGGCCTGCATCTATACCAAACTGGTATTAAAATAAGTCTCAAAAGTCTGGAGTAAACTGTAACTTGAAGTTTGAAGAAGAGCAAATGCCCAAAGACGAGTCTGTGATTTACAAATGAGAAGCTATCCTGCCTCAGTGCCTCATAAATATATTTGTCTCGACTGAAATTCAGCACAGTTGACTGGTCTAATCCATATTCCCCCCACAGTTTAAGTGCAGTATTTCCATTTTGTGAAGCGCTTTCCTCTTAAATTTGCGCATACCTCAGGTGCAGTAGGTTGGGATAAATGCATCATTTCCTCGCCTGGGATACTTATCTAACCATATACCCCCCCTACATGAACGCCAGGCCAGAGCCCCCCACAGGCACACACACACACACACACACACACACACAAGAGAAAAAGTTCCTCCGCTGATGCTAAATACGCATTTAAGCTTCATATCAAAATATATAGAATCATGAAGTAAATGAATAAGAAAGGAACTTCTTGACCCGACCAACTTCATGTTTCATTAAAAAGAGAGCATACTTATTCCTGTTTAATTGGATTTAGTGCAGCATAGTGTGAAAAATGTTCAGACAAAATGCTTGATAGTCATAGTTTTTTTAAATATTTTTTGATGTGGCACTACTAAATTCTTTTTCGTCAATTCCAGCTCATCAGTTGTCACAAGCATACAGTGTACAGAACTATATAACTGTCACCTATATATTTATATAGTACTGTGTAGTATGGTGTGTTTGTGTGTTACAGTAATTAGTGCTATAGAGCTGGGATGAAAAGCAAATATGCAAAATTGTTTAATTGGGACAAAATTATTGCTAATTACTGATGAATTTTTATATTTTCAGTATTCAAAATCACAGGTATTTTACCGTAACATTACAACAAATAAAGGTTTCTATTCACACCAGAGAGGATGACACAGACCAAGATATATTCACACATCAGAACAAAATGCTTCATTGAAAACGAACACATTAACAGGTTAACACCCCAACGTCAGTGCTGTCTTCACATCAGAGCTCATGATTGCTTTTAGTTTGTTCTCTGCTTTTGGTCTCACGGAGCTCCAAGGTGAAGTAGAGCATCCGACTCCTCCACACATACAGCCACAGTTTCAGTAGTGAGTCAGTGATGAACTTTGTTTTAGCAGCTGTCTTTTTAAGATGTATTACTTCGAGTTGTAAGATAGATCCTTTTCATCCGCTTGGAGCGCAAGTATAAATAAGAAGGCCATCAAAGCTTTGGTGTGTTAAAAAGCAAATCTGCGTTTTTCATCTGTAAAAATCTTTTTTTATCTTTATCTTACTGATTTAATGGTTGTTATCAATAATTTTCAATGCAATTACGAGTGATCTCAGCCCTAGTAATTAGTAATTGCCTATTGATGTACTGTTATGAAAGGGTCTTCATGAATGCCTCCTAGTAGAACCAAGCCTTTTGAATCAAATTAAGTCTTTCAAGTGTAGTAAAACTGGCACGTTAACCCACCCACTAATCTCTAAAACAATTTCTGTGCTTGAAAAACTCATTGCATATCTGCATCCCAACGTTTGCTGTCTGTTGGCTGGAAGGAGCCGTTGACTGAAGGCTGAACAGACAGGCTTGCTAAGCAGAGGTTAGCCATGCAACTGGTACTGCCTGTAAAAAATAAAACACCGCCAACATGATACCGTTTGACCTTTAGTGTGATTCGTTTCTGCGCTCTAAAGGTGAAACCATTAGCCCCCTGCATCACATCCGCCTACATGCACAATTCACAATCTTTGAATTTGGAGGCGCTTCTGTAATTCCATTTTCCACTGACCTTTTATAGGTCAGGTCAACAGCTTGCAGATGGCGGCGCTGAAAATTAGATCAATTTGTATAATAAAAAACAGATTCTCAGACTTTTGCTGCCTGGCTATGAAAACATTTGCCACAGTGTGTCTTCCCTCATAAAATGCCTCATTTGTTTTTGGTCAGCTGTAATGAATGTGTACAGTGGAACTCAATTAACTTCCTGCCATGAAAAAAGAGAAAAAAAATAGAATAATGCAGAACAGGGACCACTGATGGCATAATTTCAGTTCACAGGAATGCTCTGCCCATGTATATTTATTATATTTACTTCACAGGTATATTAATAAGGCATCAGGGACTTTTTTACTGTTGGAGTCTTATAGTGTAAGTAGGGCACAGGCGTGCAGACAAATGAAATATATGATCCTAAAGCCTGCGCTGGACTACAGTACTCCTCAGAATATAAGACCTCTTGAAGACCTATTGCTTCCAGTAGAGGCTGCTGTAGTCCTACCCAGCATTAGTATTCTGTAGCGATTGTGGGGCCCGCAGAGTGCAGCTCTCACTGGGGACGGCCAGATAATAGGCTCCCCAGGCTCCTTCCTGTTTTTATCTCTATTTAATAAAACAGAGCATGTTTATGTAAATACTCTGACCCACAATAACTGCATCTGTCTCCTGTGCTTTTTTATCCTACATCCACGACTACCACACCAGTACTGGTCTAATTTAATACTAATACAAATACTACTACTGCTACTACTACTATTACTACTACTACTACTACTACTACTACTACTACTACTACTAATGCTAATACTGCTACTACTACTAATAACAATAATAATTATTGTTATTATTAATGTTTGTTATTATTGTTGTCATTTTATAATTTCACTAAATTGAAAATGTTTGTTTATCATTTTTAATTAGACAATTTAGACATTATAAGATGTAATAAAAATTCATATTATATTTTACTAGAAATGCTTATACATTAAATAATTTTTTAACATTTGACTAACAATAACATAATAATAACAATAATAACAATAATGATAATAATAATAACAATAACACTACCTCCATCACCAAAACAACAATCATTTATAAATAATCTAAACAATATTATATAAAATATTAAAGCATTGATTATATTAAGTTGCTGCTGTTATTGTTATTGTTAGTATTATTATTCATAGTAGTATTAGTAATAGTAGTAGTAGTAGCGCTAGCAGCACGACCACCATTGTCATAATTATTCATAATTATTAGTTTTATTATGTTAATATAATTGTTGTAATAGTATCAATCTCATTGTCATCATGATAATAATAATCATCATAGCCTAATTCACTTTGGTGTTTATTTCCATATGATGACTGTATTTTTCTCCTGGCTCTACTGTGTCTCAACAGGCTGAGCAAACACGTACAAAAACATCTGTGGAAACGAGGATGTCTTACAAGACACTCTCAGGAAACGTCTGCAGTTCTACTCTTTCTACATGCCTCTGTATATGTGGTCCACGCTCCTTCCTGTGTGTGTGAGCCTGGTATTGACAGCACGGTGTGAAGCTACTAAACTGGTGGCTAAAGGAAAACTTTCTCTCAGCAGCTTCCCCTGCTTTCTTTTTACGCTCTTTAAATCATTCATATACATCTCCATCCAGCATGGGTTAGCTCCGAACATGTTCAGCTTGTATTTAAACATTTAAGGCGAGGGGTCCTTGCTTTGACAAAGCTAAAAGTGCTCTTGACTGAGTAGCCCTCAAATACAGACAGAATTCATTATAACAAATGGCACCTCATTGGACAAATTATTGTCTGCTCTCTCCCTCCGCACTCTCTAATTGTCCTGCACGCTGATCAAAGACCGCGTCACACGCAATACAGCACTGTGACTCATTCATTAATAACACCTATAATGCAAGATGAGGATTCTGTGTACTCATACTGACATCCAGAGCAGGAGAGGAGAACTGGGGGCATCCTTCTCTTTTAGAGGCTCAAGCATGCCTGGGGTGTAGGATTCTGCCTAACTATAACCCTATTGTTTTTGTGTTTTCATATAATTCAGTGACCTGGACAGGACAAGAGCCTGGGAATCAAGCCAACAAACTCTACACGTGGTATTTTATGCATAACTGCCTAAATTTTCAGTCATATTTTCAGTCATTCCCTGATAAAATACATTTCATTGTTTCATATTTTAATTGCAGGGATTCATGTTAGTTGAATGTTCCTCCATCATCACTAATCATTCTAGACACATCTTCACATTTTCATATTGTGCAGATTCCTACAAATGGGCTGAAACCTTTGCAGTTATGATACAGTAGCATCATAATAGAATAATTTAACACAGGTATCTGCAATAAAGCTGGTTTTATTTGAAAAAAATAGGTCTTTCCAAACTCTGTAGTGAAAATCAACTGTTCAGTTTTATAATTGGCCACCAGTATAGCTACTATCTTATACTGACCGTTCACATGTTTTTTCCTTCATTATTGCCTGTGCATTTATTTAATGAGTTGGATAAAATGCGAGTGAAGGGAAACATCAGTGTTGTTTTGCGGAAGAATGTGCCTGCAAATTTTTCAAACATTTAATAGCCTGTATTGTGCTTAGAGTAATCACAGTGACCTAATGAACTTTGGCCACCGATGCAGAAATGTGGCAAAGCAAGTTGTGTATTTTCGAGCAGAAACAAGGGGGAGAATCATGCAAATTTTCCGTCCAGACATATTCAGCGAAAATGACACGGTGTAATTAGCAGAGTGATTTTAAAAACTGGTAAAAGCACATGTTAATTGAAGCTGTCCACTAATGTCCACTCTCGGAGTTTAATGGCACGAGAGAAAGTGGAAAGTGGAAACATTTACATTGCACGTCCCTGGTCAAATTACATGTTTTGTTGATGTTTCTGAGTGAAAATAAGTATACATCCTCTCAGGGTGTACATTTACATATGACATAATTTTGTATCTGAGTTTAAAATGTGCAGAAGTGCATCTAAAATCTTTTTTACATTTAAACACACACACACACACACACACAGGCTGTGTGTGTGTGTTGCAGTGAGAGTAGTTGAGTGGTTACAATCCTGTAGATATACAGTTACAAAGTACACATAGCAAGCTTTATCTTTTTCTAAACCTGTGTCAAACATGATACTTGCTATCAATTATTCTTTCAACACACTGCCTGTAGCAGGAGTAGCAGGGGAAGACAAAGATAAGACAGGTGTAGCTGTGTGTAGGCAGAGGAGCTCTTCTGGCAGACCATGCAGGAGGATGACTTTGGTAATAATTAAAATTAATTTGTCAGGTTGACAAATTAATTTTAAAAGTGATGGTTTGACCAAAAATTAAATGTACATAATTTTAACCCAGTTTCCTAAGTTACACTTAACTCACGCTTTGGGGTAAGTGTGTGGGGATTTAGACGTCCAGTGCAAAACTCTGGACGCCAGTATCATATACATTACAGCTGGGGTATGAAGAAAATTGTTTAAAATATATTTTTTGCTTTTTATTGTTTTTTAACTATTGCTTTAATAGTTTATCCTCATTTGTTGAGTTTGCACCAAGCTCTCTTGGTCACTGGTGTTTTCGACATAGACAAGATAGTCGGGCCAAGGCCAGCATGTAGCCAACAACCACATGGCCAGATTTTTCATCCCACCACCACCCAGCTGCTGGACACACACATCCCGCTGAGGGCTTGTAGCTGCCAGGCGACAGCAGAGAACACGACCTGTAGGGCCATGGGCCAGGAGACTGAGGCCAAAACTACTTACCCACTGGGATACCCGAAATGGCACCTGCACTGTGGGTAGGAGGAATATAAGGGAAAACCAGGAGCAGGTCAGAACCACAATAAACACAAAATAGTGTCATAAAAAGAAGACAGGGGCACAAAATAAAGAAAAACTTTCTTGGAGACTTTGAAGAAAAACGCATGCAATACAGAGAAACGAAAAACAAGTTTGCTTCTTTTGCATTGCCCTGGACTTATGAGGCTAATGTGGCTAACAAGTAATAGAAGCTAACAGCTGCTGGGTTAGCCTTATGCATGATTTCATTCAGCAATTTCAGGCGGGCTTTCTTCATAGGGTTCCTGGCACTGTGTGACACACTGTTACACGGCTATCCTGTTTGTCCATTGTTGTATCCGCAGTGCTAACCTGCCAGATTGCTTGTTAGTGCAAAGCTAAAATGAGAAAATTCAAAATGTCTTGGCTGATCAGCTTAATTTGGGGTACTGGGAAACCTGTAAAAATGATTTTTGCCGAACCACTGCCTGAACCTGGGAGTAGCGGACAGTGGTCTGTACACGAGGAGTTGCATGTTGCTGTTGCGCTACATCAATTGTAGGTGCAACTGGCAGACAAGTTGCTAACTGAGTGGGCACGTAGAACAAGCAAAGCCGGCCCTCACCTGTAATCCGGTGGCCAAGTGTGGCTGCCTTAAATTCAGTGAATAGGACCAAAATTTTCTAAATTATGTGGATAAATCTGGCATCGAAAGCAGTGCTGATCCACAATCAAAAATAATCACTCTTGACTCTTGAGCCACGATAATCATGGGTGTTCTGTGAAAACAGTGGTCTTAGCCTTACTGACAAGTTACAGCAATTCCAATGAGCTTCCTGAACAATAAACTGTGAATGAGCTCCTTAAAGGAGGGACTGCGATCGAATTTCTAGCCCCTTTGCTAAAAAAAGCTGGAGGAGTGAGTAATAAATCTTCCTTTTCCTGCTACATCTTGAATTAGAGGCGGCTAAGTCAGTGTGGTTATCCTGAGTTGGCGCTGTGAGGTTTGCAGATGGCCCTCTATTGTTTTGCCGAAGGCTTAAAGGGTTTTTTGTGCCAATACACCGAGGGGGGACTCGGATGACTAAAAGGCTATACAGTAGCCACTTGTGGTTGGCTTTATTTATTTAATTATTAATTTGAAGCCTCACCGCTGACACTTCGGACGGGCCCTAATTGATGCGAATTGACGCCGCTCGCCATAGATAATGGCTTTTTGGGTGTCTCTCTCCGCCCGCAGTTCATTCAGTGTCGCCTCACAGCAACTTAACTGCCCTTAAAATGTCTGCCAGCAACATGGGAGCAGTTGGGGCAGACAGGATTATCAGTCTTTGTTATGTTAGAGTGTCTATTATACCGGCCCTCTCTATTCACAATGGACCCTTAAGAGTGTGTCAGTTCTGGCCACATAGCAAAATACCCTGCAGACAATGATGCTAACCAATGAGGGCTTGGCCACAGATGCAGTTGACTAGTGAAAACACTTTTAAAAGCTCAAGACTTCAGTGCAGGTAAGGTGCTTGGGCGATTACTCCTTTTCTCTGTAGCTGCGAGCGGTTGGACCTTATTGTCATGCCGTGGCGAGAAAGTGTCCTTCATCGTGTCCATGAGTGTGGCCAGGCAATCGTTTGTTGGCGGCTCCTTTGTCATAACGAATTAGTCTATTGACAGTGCAGGCAGGTCATTAGTCCAGGCTTTAACTGCTCCGCTATTGGTCATTTATCACTTCAGAAAACTGGAATATTAGCATTGATTAATGGATCCAATTTTGAATGACTTTGATGGTATAAGTATACGTACGAAAGGGAAACCCATGACGGACCAAGGAAGTGTGGGGGAAAGCTGGTGTGAAGTGAGGCCTAGCTGAGCTGTGGGTGAATCTACACTTGCAGGGGGGTCATGCTGCTGTAGCCAGCATGCCGTTTCTGATTAGCCTCCGCGCTAGCGAGAGAAAAGTGATTCGGTGCCCCTGTGGTTCCCCTCGTCATGTGTGAATTTTCTGGCAAAACGTGAGCCTGCTGCGTGTCTAATTTATTCATTATCCTCCCGAGCGATGCACTCCTCTCTGTCCTACCATTGCTTTTACCTCCTTTCTCTCCTGTCTTGTGTTAGGAACTGCCGAGTTAATGCTTATTACAACAAATTATCTGTGGAACTTTTAAACTGTGTCTTAGCTGAAGAGAAGCTAATCCACTTTGCTTGTGCAATTGAACAGATCCAGCCTGGTGGGGAGTGGACAAATTCTTTTAGCTCCTCTTCTCGCAAATCCTGCGTGAATCTCCAATTCGGGCCTAAAAAACAGCAAACAGCTCTTTCTTGTGCAGCACGGCACACTCCAGCAGCCTCGCTGGATTTCAAACTGCGCAGTTCAGGCATGATTAACTGTGACTGACTTCTATTTCTGTGCATGTTTGTGGAGCACATTAGCATAAAGCTAATCACCAGCATGTATGTATTTGGCACACAGCAGGTCTGCGCTTATATTCACCTTTATGGAGTATTACACTGGATTTGCATTATATCTTCACTATAAATTGAAGCACTCTTTATTAGACATTGGTATTGAATTTTAATACATAACATGTAACATGTCTACACAAGGGTTAAACAAGTGCAAAATACAATCATTTCCTTTATAGTGCTGTAGTCCTTGGCCATTCCTTCAAAAAAACTATGAATTCATTTAATTAAAACTGATGCATTAAAATAGTTGTGCCTGAAGCTGGGGAGTTCAAATAGATCAGTAAATAAATCAACTAATATTCAAAGAATTTTAAATGGTTCTGTATTATTGGCTCCATGGAAGTCTGGATTTTAAAGATTGATATAGTTTTCTGAAAGAAAATGGGTATGTGCAAAGAATGCGCATCACAGGCAGTGTAAAATAAAAAAAGGAAATAAATGAATAAATAAATGAACTACAAATTTAGCATGTTTGACAAAATCTGTGCCTTAAACACCGCAATAAATAAGCACCTGCAAAGCCACCGCTCCCACTCTGTTTGTTCACATTATAAGAAACGATCGCCAGCATTTCTAAGCTTATGCTTCTTTTTTCCTTGTTTCATCTCCTCTAGGCAAAGACATTTGCAATTTTCAAATGAGAGACTGTTACTTACCCAGGCTTCTCTGGCAGACTGACCGGCTGAGGGGGCGAATGTGATTTATTTCTGTTTGCTCAGATTCCCCGTAAATCGCTAAATGGTTTGAAACTTACTTCTGACAGCTTGCCATTAGAGACTGCTTGTATAGAGATCATTTGCGGTGGAGACAGGATAGTGGCTATAATGGATGTCTTGTGCCTTATGTAATTGTAACCTGAGAGGGATTAAATGGGCTCTCTCATGAATACTTTGTGGTTGTGAATGTGAAAACAAAAGACACACAAGGCTGCGAATGGACTGCTGACCATTTTGTTATTTTGTTGCCATCGCTTTTTGGCAAGATTTATATGGGATATGGTGTGTGTTGAGCAAAAGGCTTGAGTGACCCTGATTTCTTTCTATTTTGCTTTGAATCACCTTGTCAGTGCAAAAGCACTATTTTATGCCTGTCAAACATTTCAGCCACGATCCTGTCTCCACCACAAATGATCTCTATACAAGCATGATTTACTGTGACAGGCTGCAAAGTGCCTAAAGATATAATGTGCCAAAATGAAGGAGTTCCAAACACTCAGCATTCAGAACCACCAGTATACTGATCACTGCCTGATCATCTGAAATCATCTCCTCCTGATTCAGCCCAATGAAGTTAGGTGGCTTTGTTGTGCTTGAATGATGGTTTGCAGGTCACTGTGTGGCTTAACAAAAAAAAATCCTCTCAAACTGGTCAGGTTCAGGGACTGGACTGAAAATGAGTTCAGGATGCCTGAAGAACTGTTCCTCAAGACTTACATTAAAAAATACAAGAAAGGCTCTTTGGAGCAAAACATGAAGAAATGAGGAGTGGCTCAATACTTTTGAGCAGTACTGTATAGGTGATAATACACATAGCAATAAATGAACTATATTTCTCCAAATATTCCTTATGTCAAACACATATTTCCAAATATGCCCAATTCCAAATGTACATGTGGTAAAATACAATTGGGATGGGGCATATTGAGGAACATGTGTTTGAGAATGGAGAATGTATTTTTAGGATAAGAAACATTTACCTCAAACAGACTTTACTCCAAATTATACTTAATACTCCAAATTAAAATAATATTACAGGACTTCATAGGGATTCTAAGCCTCAAAAATGCGAATGCAAAATCTGCCAAACGCCAGTGTCAGTTGACTCAGCTTCCAAATACAACTGCTGATACAAGGCTCCTCAATAAAGTCCCTCCTGCACTCACAAAACCCACTACATCTGATATGAGAGTGATAAGGTGAAACCTCAAACGCTGATGATCTGGTAATGCCTCGTGGGAATAGTGGAGGCCACACTCCACTATTGTTTTTGCTTACACCATGACATACTGCTGACTCAAGTTACAACCATGCATATAGTGAATTTTGCTTTGACATTCAAAACTTTTAAATGAGTTTTCCAGGCCCTTTTATTCTCTGCCTATTTTTCGGAAATGCATAATTTATCCAAGAAACAAGGGATGGACCCGAATGGGACTGGCAAAGAGAGGGGTGTGTGTGGATGTGCCCTTACTGAAGGTCACTAGTGAAAATAGGAATAATTATAAGGGTTTTAATTCCCATCATTTTTACGCATATCTTGCCCGGGCCAAAGCCACAAATGTGCACCTGTCACCAGTCTTGTTACACACCTTTCACAGCTAAGGAACTTTTCTCTGACTCGGCACAAAAGGTTAATTGGAATTGACTTAACCCCTCAAGTCTAGCTTTGACCTTAGATGTCCCTAAATAAAATAATGAAACCTTTAAACCCCCCAGACGACGGTGTAGTGTTAATGTCCCATTTGCCGACAGTCACTCTGTGCTTTTACTGTGGTTATTTGCTGGAATTTGTCCAGGGAGGGTTATTAGAACATAACTCATGGTGGATGAAATGGTGTATAAATCACATTAAAATGCAATTTTGTCGTCACCGTCCATCATTAATGAAACAAGCATATGCATAACATTAATCACACATACATTGATCTGGTCGAACAGCCTGCACAGGTTAATGTTGCATGTGAAGGTCTGATTCCACGTCACTGAGATTAGCATTCTATGCATGAAAGCTTTCTTTAGCAGGGAACATTAATTGAATAAAGGTATCAAAAAGCATTTTTGGGGCAATGCCATAGGAGAACCACTTTTGGCTTCATGAAGAACCTGAAAACATACTTGTAAATGAAGTGTGTGACTGTGGAGAACATTTTTAAGCATTAAAGGTTCTATACCAAATTAACATGACAGTCATAATGATCCAATTTACTGACTTTTGTTGTGTTAGAGCCATATATACAGCCAAAATCATAAACTATATAAGGCAGTAATGCTATAATAACCATGTCTGTGACACTCCTATAAAAACTCCTCCAAACAGTTTTCTTCAGTGACACCATTGAAGAATTACTCTTGGTTCCTTTCAAAACCTTAAAAAAACTTGAACCACTCAATAAATGGGTTGTTTAGAGAGGAAATTGTTTTTATTCTATGGCAGGGACGCTCAAACCTAGTCCTGGAGATCGACCACCCTGCCGTGTTTAGCTCCAACCATTATTTAACATATTTCCAACCCAGGAGTCCCCTGTCCTGCACATTTTTGGGGTTTTCCTGATCTAAAACTCCCACTTTAACACAAGGGCTTATCAATTAACTGTGTAGTTCAACTGGATGTCCTGGGAACAGGGAGAACTCTAAAATGTGCTGAGCAGGGGGCATCTAAGACCCCTAATCTAGGTAATTCAGGCCACTGGAGACTTTGTGAATGTTAGTCTCATTCTCATGAAAATGTCTTAAACCATGCACATAAACATTGTGCTATACCATTGTGCTGACATATAAATAAAATGCATATGCACATAACGCAGTGGGTCACCTGGAGCTCAAAATGATGAAGGAAAATGTTTCTAACACATTTAACTGTTTGTCATTTTACTTGTAAATGCAACAGAAATTAACCAAATAACAAAACACATGAAATGAAAAGCTCAGTGGCTGTGCATGTATCTAATGAGATAAAATTGCAAAACACTATACTTTGTAAAATACATGATTTTAATACTTTACTGCTTAAAAATAGGAAAAGATTTAAAAAATGACACGTGTATTTGAAATTGTTACTAAAATCAACTGAAATTCAATTAAATCATTCAGTTCTATTTTTTGCAATTCTTTTTCAATTATTCAACCAGGCTTCACTGAAAGAAACAATAATTTTTTAGTCATTTTAAGTTTATTCATTTTAAATTTAAAATAGTCCATTTAGACCAAAGCGTGTTGGATGTGAGCTCTCTTAGATGGGATATCTCCAGGACCAGGACTGAGCACTCCTGTTCTGTGGCTTCTTTAAAAGGAACAGATTTACCACCTCTATTTTTGAAGAATGTTGTTGTCACTGATGTCAGAAGTTCTCTACCGTAGGAATTTTGCCCTGTTTGAAAATGTTAACTACCCTTTACATTGCCTGAACGTTTCATAACGAATCAATAGAGATGGTTCAAAATTACTTAGAGTGAAACCCTATGTCCTTTGCAGTTAGAATGAGATATTACATTTTTATCTCGTGGATTTTTGTAATATTGTCGTAACACAATGAGTGACTCTATGGTGAGTGCAGTCACTGAAGAAACAGTTATTTCAAACGTGGTGTGTCATCCAGTCATGCCATCTCTTAGATTTTAATCAGAAGTTTTTGAGCTGACACAGTCTAACAGCAACTGACACAGTTGTCCTTAAGAGCTGAGTTTCGTCTATTCAAACGCCAGTCATTACACCTTTTCACAGGTTCACAGTCTATTAATATTATGAATAGAGTGATTGGGATTGCAATTTGTTTGCTAGACACTGAGAGTTTTTGTGTTTTTATCTCACAGGTAAACGCATCTCAGAGCAATCAAAAAAAGGCTTATTAAGTCGATCAGCCAGAAAACACCATCCCTGCAAACATATCAGTGCTGCTTTCACAGCATCTTCAGTTATGTCAGGAGATTTCATCAGCAATGTCTTGCTCGGTACACAGAATTTACTCTTTGTTTGACTAGTTTTTGACTCATTGTGGTAAGAATGACAGGCTAGATCTCTTTATGTTTCATTCAGCCTCTATGATGGACTGTGACATTGAAATTCATGACAACCACACACTCACATTCCATGCCATGACAATTTTAATGTGAAAATTACACAAAGAGTGTAGGTCGTGCTTGTTTGCGCCTCTGTCAACCATATACGTACTTCTGATAATAAAAGTTTCTAAATGATTTTTGGCTTGAGATACTGTTCAAGGAAAACATACACTTTAAACCTTTATGTGGTGCTTCATTTAAGGGCCCGTATCGTACCTGTTTCTTGTATCTTTTTTTGGGTTTATTCATTAAATTCATATGTTAATGACTAACCAGTTTTTATCCCACTGAATTAAACTATCTAATATCCTATACACACACACACACACACACACACACACACACATACATATATATATATATGTATATAAATAAATATATATAAACATA